>PEGC01000072.1:0-162881 GCA_002921095.1 Cladosporium sp. SL-16
CCTGAATTGAATCTGAATCCAGGCCTCTGAATTGAATAATTCAGGATTCATAATCTATGGTCTGCATGGCAGCAACAAGGGTATATGTGCAAGAGGAGATTGCGCAAGAATTCATTCGACGATACACCGAGAAGATGAGAGAGGCGGCATCATTCTTAGGTGATCCCCAGGACACTTCCGTCAAGATGGGCCCGCTTGTTGATCAAAGCCAGTTCGACAAAGTAATGGGTCTTATAAGTCGAGGAAAAGACGAAGCTGAGCTGGTAGCTGGCGGAGTTCGGCATGGAGATACGGGATGCTATGTTGAGCCGACAGTGTTTCTCAACCCTCGAGACGATGCTGAGATCTACAGAAGCGAGATTTTCGGTCCTGTATCAATAGTCAAGACTTTCAAGACTGAAGACGAGGTGGTGAGACTCGCAAATGATACAGAGTTTGGTCTTGTCGCCGGAGTCTTCACACGAGACGTGTCGCGAGCACTTCGTTTGGCTCATCAGCTTGAAGCTGGGGTCATTGGTGTGAACTGTGTCAGCTTGGTAAGCCTTACAATCCTGTTGAGTGTACACTACAGAGACAAAACTAACAATTGCCCAGAACAACATGCAAGTGCCTTTCGGCGGGTCAAAACAATCGGGTACTGGGCGTGAGATGGGCGAATACGCACTCAGGGCATACACAGAGCCCAAAACAGTCTTGATCAAGTAAGTCCATGGAACTCCATTCGAATGGCAAGCCGCAACTGACAATGACTTGCAGCATGAATGCATAGTTCACGTAATCTCTCTGAGCAGCGCTCCATCTTCTTTGGCTTATCGCAGCACTGTAATGGGGTATACTCGGGGTAGGAACGTAGAACGAGGTACTAAGGGTTTCAGTGTAAGGAAGAGGGTTCTGAGTAGCACACTGATCAAGTTGCGTTATGAACAATGACTCCAATTGTGTTACTTAAGTTGAGCACGAGGCTCCTATGGAAGATGGAAACTCCACTGTCCTATATACCAAGGAGACTCATGGAATGATCACTCTGATCACTCGTGCCTGGGTGATGCTCACCCTGCTCACTCGTGAGCGTCGTGAGTGTCGCGGGTCACGTGCGTGCCCTGCTCACGGTCACGTGAAGTGACTGCTCACTGTCACGTGAGTGAGCTGCATACACCCTGTGGGTGTCCTGCAGCCAATCCTGAAGCTCCCGCTTCGCGGTCCGTAACAAGCACGAGCCATCTAGGGGATTGTTGCATTGATGATGTTGGGCGGAATGAGAGTCTCGTTCTCTTGAGGACCAATAGGCGTTTGTTTTGTTCAATACAATGATCCCAAAGAGTGATAATTGCGGCTAGTCACTCCCTCGTCTGAGGAATCGAGCCCGAGAACGAGAGTTCGGCTGCGCAATATTTCCTCGCAAACTAGTGGCCTCCTATGCACCTTTTTGTACTAACGTGTGTAGAGTAAATGTATATGCTTTCATCTGCTAGCGGAACTTTTGTATACAAGTTTGCAGGTGAACTCATGAAGGCCGTCCGGCAGTGTGGTTGCATTCTGACTTTGCTGATCTACTAATCGAAACGACGAAGGGTCGAACGAGGAAGCTTCGTGCTTATTTCCGATCTCTCTGTTGCCGCACCCTTAACTTTGAGCGGCTTCTCCTACGCAATTCCCGACCCTGGAACAGCATCACAGTCGTCCAAGCCACTGAAAGATATCAGTGATACCAATCCTCGATCTTGCCATTCCAGTCGTTCCCGAGCAAGGGTACGTATGTCAAGCATCTCAACAGATACTATGGATGAGCCCAAACCTTTCAGTGAGCCACCGTGGTTGCTCAATCATCCTTCGCCTTACTACACCGAATCACACCGCACCTGGCAGCGCTTTTGTCGCGAGTTCTTAGATGAGCACTTCACTCCACATGCCCTTCAATGGGAGCGGGATGGCGAGGTACCTCTACACGTCTATGGTACGTATGCATAGCACTGCTCATCGCTGAACCCGAGCAATGAGACAGCTAACATTCAGATATCCAGACACCTTTGCGAAGCACAATATGCTGGTTCCTAACTTGCCCGCTCCATTGCCTGTTAAGTGGCTGAACAGTGTCGGCATCACCCATGTTGGCCCGATTGCTGTACAAGATTTTGACTACATACATGTGACCATCTACACTTCTGAGATGATTCGTAGTGGGCTAATGGGCCCGGCAACAGCCATCACGACGGGTTTTGCATTTGGTGTCCCCCCTATCATTCATTTCGGCAGCCCTGAGTTGCAAAAGCGGTTCCTTCCCGACCTTCTGAGCGGTCGAACCAGAATCTGTATTGCAATCACCGAGCCGGATGCGGGCTCTGATGTAAGCAGAGTCGAAGAGAGGATTTGTCCCAGGTATGAAGATAGGCTGACGTCCGGTGCAGGTTGCGAACGTACAAACAACCGCCGAGAGAACTCCAGATGGAAAACATTTCATTGTGAACGGCACCAAGAAATGGATCACAAACGGAATGTGGAGTGAATATGCATCTATGTGCGTCAGGACAGGTGGAGATGGTCCTGGAGGACTCAGCGTACTACTTGTGCCTCTCAAGAATCAACAGGGCGTGAGCATGCGCAAGATTCCCGTCAGCGGTGGCCAGGCCAGCGGGACGACCTTCATCGAGCTGGACGATGTGAAAGTCCCCGCGGATAATATACTGGGCAAAGAGGGTCAAGGGATGAAGTACATCATGGTATGTAAATTTACAAGTCTTCGAAGCGGCCAGACACGTTAACTGGAAGGCTGACTACCTAACATGCAGACCAACTTCAACCATGAACGACTGATCATCGCAACTCTGGTTGCAACGCAGGCGCGTGTCGCGTTGGCAGCAGCTTTTGACTGGGTGATGAAGCGTGAGGCGTTCGGAAACCCTTTGATCAATCAACCCGTCGTTCGCCTGAGGCTAGCCAAGGCCGGAGCAGAGTTGGAGAGTCTATGGTCTTGGGTCGAGTAAGAGACCACATAATCTTCGCTCGATATCAGTGTACTGACAACCCTGCAGGGACTTTGCATATCAGATGTGTCACTTCAAGAAGGGAGAAGCCGATATCAAGCTAGGTGGCCTTACGGCTCTGGCCAAGGCAAAAGCCGGCCTCGTTTTAAACGAATGCGCCCAATGCGCCCAGATACTTTTCGGAGGCAACGGCTACACCGAGACCGGACAGGGAGAGCTAGTGGCCAAAATTGCGCGAGAGATCCAGGGCGCGAGAGTTCCAGGCGGCAGTGAGGATGTTCTTTTTGACCTGGCTATTCGTCAGGTGCACAAAAATTATCAAAGAAAAGTATATACGAAGCTGTAAGATAGCGAGAAAGGCCAGTATGTAATGAAGTCTTCACGAGCGAGTACGCGAATGAACAGATTTTTCAATGTTTGATTGTCCTACATCCCGCCGAGATAGAGCTCAGCTGCATAGCACTTTTCTCTACACGAGGGTGGGAGATGTAGCAGGTCCGTGGGACCCCACCGCACACCATACATTGAACGACTCAAGTACAGAAAGCCGATGCATTCACACGTTATTCTGAAAAGCATTGGCTTGTCTGCGATAGCGCAATCTTGTAAGTTATGAGCACTCTTGATCAATGATAAGACAACGTAACATGCGGAACCATGCGGAAATGTACGGTGAAAATACACAGACGATCAAAGCCGACGCAATTTTTGCTATGTACGTATTCCTTTTATGTACATATTCGTTGCACATCACAATAACGATAAACGCCACTTTCCCTGTGATGCCGAATGACAATAAACAATCAGACGCTGACTCTTGGAGCAGATCGATCCCTCCAGCTAGAGCGGAAGTGTGGGAATCGGCAAAAGTTCGTAAATGGTCACTGGTTTTCCGTTGATGTAAGTTGGGATCTCGGCGTATGCACGTACGGCTAAGATGCGGCAGTCTGCAGTGAAATCGAGATAGACCTGGCCAGAGAAGGTGACTGGAATTGGAACAACGGAGTTGACGCCCACTGTAGCGAATGTTGTCAGTACATTGTTTGGGGATCCACAATGGCCAGGGATAAATACATGTCACGTTGGTATAGATGACGGTAGTGCCATTCCTTGGGAAATCCACGTATTCGCCGGTAACGCTGGAGAAGACCTGGCGAGTCGCCGTGCCAAAGTTGACGACATCATTACCGGTGACGCCAACAGGAATCGGTCCACCTCCATTAGGGAAGCTGTCAAGCAATATGTCAACTCCTTGCCTCGGATTCCACGCACAGCTGACACTCACATTTCAGTGATACATGCGCCATTGAGGTCCGGAACGCCAAACGGAATGGCATGAAATGCGTTGAAAGTCGCGACGACGCCCGGCTGAGAATAAGCATAAGGGATCTGTTGAGCGAAATGAAGCCTCTGCGCAGCAGTGCAGGTACTCGAATCCGACTTGGGCAGAGCAGAGGCAAGGCCAAGGGCCGCAGCAACCACTGTCAAGCGTTGAGCGAACATATCGTCGTGCAAGTGGGTTTATTGATTATGAGATGATCTGGACTCGGAAGAGTTGTTGTAGGACTGGTTTCAAACCAAGCTGATCTGCGGCACAACGAGTCATACTTATAATTTACACAATGCACTAAGAGTCCTACTCTTCTACATGGTAATAGAACGGAGCCACCGGAAAAAGGCCTACATGGGCCAGGTCCACCATCTGGTGTTCTCCATCTGTAAGAGGCGCCCAATGTAGGTCCCAGGGTGTGCATCGTGAGAACTGAGGAGTACATGCTACACAGGTCTGGTGACTCTGGTAGAGAGTCCTGAAGCTCCGATTTGCGGGAATATCGATTGGTTCGGAGAACGTTGCGAGCATGACAAACACTTTGGTGTATAGTTCACAAGCGGCATCTGAAGCAACAAATGTATGGAGCAATCGAACCCATCCAAATTGTTGACAAAGTCACAACTCATCGCAACTAAACATCTATATAACGGTTTTGATAGAAGAAAGAGAGGCGTTGCGAGGGAAGACAATGGAAAAGCCTTCGACCACACGATTTGGAATGTTGCAGCATTTGCTATTGATTTGGAACGCCTGGCAAATGCTAAACATAGTCGCTTCATGCCTTATTCGCACTTGGAAAAAGTGCCCTTCCATTGTGGACAGACGTATCGATCATAATATCTCCCAACGTCTCGCGACAAAAGCAAGTTCTCGCATATCTTCAGTGTCCGTAGTACAAGCAAATCTGATTTGATGGCTGGCTCGAGATCCATCGCTTAAAGATTGTAATACCAAATTGTCTACAGCAGCATGTGTCCCCTCTTACAACCTTGATTGAATCTTCTCGAGAGTATTGCCTTGAGCATAATCAACCTTGGACTTTCTGCTCTCCACCTTGGCCGCATCTTCCAGACTTACCGTGCGTGCTGTAGTTGCCGGATTGTACGTCCAATTGGTGCTGGTTTCGATGTCCACGTCCTCAACCAGGACACTCTTCTGGCCATCGGCACGTCTGTAGACATTGATGACGACACATCCACCGAGACCCAGGTTGTGTTGGAGCGCAACTTCTGTAGGTACAAACCTCGTGTTTGCCCAACCTCGTAGTTGCCATGTGAGCTCGCAGCATTGTGCAAGTCCCGTCGCACCCAGAGGGTGACCTTTTGAGATCAGTCCGCCAGAAGGATTTATCAGTGGCCCCTTTCCGCCATGTGTAATGTCTCCGCTTCGGACCATGAGGTGCGCCTTGCCTTTTCCACAAAAGCCAAGCCCATCGAGTGTGATCATTTCATTTGTGGAGAAGCAATCATGCAGCTCGCAGACACCAACGTCTTTTGCAGACGCTTTAGCTTCATGCAACGCGGCTGCAGAAGCGCGGGAAGTCATGTCGTATCCGACCAAATCGATCGCGTCCCTTGAGTACGTAGGCGGCGTGTCTGTCATCATTGATTGGCCGGCCATCAGAATAGCCTGCTTCTCGAGCCAAGGTCTCTGCGCAAGGAATCGTTCCGATACGATCACGGCAGCACCAGCTCCATCGCTTGTAGGGGAACATTGGAGTTTCGTGAGAGGGTCGTGAATCATAGGCGAGTCGAGGATTTCCTGCAAAGTGAACGCTTTCTTGAACTGTGCATACGGGTTGCGTGTGGAGTGCTCGTGACTGATGCGCGCGATCTCGGCGAAGTCTTCAGCTCGCGCTCCGTACCTGTCGAGGTTAGAATAGCTGTACAGAGCCTCTAGAACCCGGCGTGATCTACTTCTCCATATATGCCCTTCCGGCATTTGCAAAGTATTGAGCAGTGCGTGGACTATCGAAACGTCCGTGTGTTTCCTCCATGATCTTTGCCGGCAATTCCATTGGACTCGGCAGGTTCTCAAACGGGTCTTCGATCGCGCCAGGAGCCATTTGCTCAAAACCAATCACTAGCACAACATCTGCGCCTCCATTCCTGACCGTGTTTCTTGCGAGGTGGAGTCCTGTCGAGCCTGTAGCGCATGCCTTTGGAATGTGTAAGCGTTTGCGCAGGCCAAATTGTAGACTCGCACTCTTACATTGTTGGTGTTGAGGATTGGTATCCCAGTCATCCCGAATTGGTAAAACACTCTCTGGGCACTGCAAGTCGCTCCAAAGCAGAAACAGCCAATGCCCAATTCGACATCATCGTAGTTGATTTGTGCATCAAGCATAGCTTTGACACCCGCCTCAAAGCCAAGTTCGGGGTACTCTCGAGCTCGCCGTGGTTTGATGAACTCTGTCATTCCCACCCCCAGAACGTAAGTCTTGATCGGCTGCCTGGTAGACATTGTGCGTATGGTTTCGTGATGTTTGTCTCATTCAATACGGGTGCGTCACTTATGTAGATCCAGAGAGTAAACAACAAATCCATTATAACAGCTTCATCGAAGATCTTCCATTCCAATGGTATGTCCGTCTTATTGCCGCCTCCACCCGAGTCCCTTCACCAAATAATTTGACAGACCGACCGAGGATCAGGTTCGGTCTGGGGAGTCTCCTGCTGTACGTCTTTGTGGAGCGTCCCCCTCTTTGGCCTCGCTAGTTCTCACAGCACCTTCCGACCTACCGAGAGTTGGAGTATTACCATTGAACCTGTCATAGCTTCTAAGTCCAGTTCGAATACCTATGGCAGCGCAGAACAAGGATGGTGCGATTCATACGGAAAAGTCCAAATCGACAACGGCAGTTGTCGGCCAGCAGTTGCTACCATTCTTAATTGGAGGCGGATCGGGGATAGTCAGCACGACAATGTACGCAATAGAGCCAGTACATACTGCAAATTACCAAGCAGCATACACTAACATCAATCAATCTACCAGCCTTCAGCCCGTTGTGAGAGCAAGCCCCTTACCAGTGCCCTGTTCGACTTTGTCTACTTGTGGAACCTCTTCCATTCTGACATTGCATAGGACATAGTCAAAGTGCGATTACAACTCCTTGGCGAAGGTACCAAGGGTGCTAAGGCGATCACGCCGCTCCAAGCCGCCCATATGGTCGTTGCAGAAGAAGGGTTCGTCAGCCTCTACAATGGCATTTCAGCAGCGTGGCTTCGACAAGCCAGCTACACAACACTACGGCTCGGCTTCTTTGACAGGTCTCTCGAGTATTTCAAAAACCGAGCTCATAATCAGGGAAGCGAGATCTCTTTCGCCGAGCGAGCAGTGGCATCTTTGTCTGCGGGAGGACTCGCCGCAGCAATTGCAAATCCAGCAGAAGTTGGTCTAATTCGAATGCAATCCGACGGTATGAAGCCTCGTGCTCAACGTGCAAACTATGCTTCGGTCGTGGATGCGCTGTCTAGAATCTCAAAAGCCGAAGGAGTGTCGGCGCTTTGGCAAGGCTCATACCCTACAATTATTCGAGCGATGGCAACCAACTTTGGCCAACTCGCCTTTTTCTCAGAATCAAAAGCTCAGCTGGCCAATACTCGGCTCTCCGAGCTGAACAAGACGATTGCTGCTTCTGCGATCGCAGGTTTTTTTGCCGCTTTCTTCAGCCTTCCTTTCGATTTCCTCAAGACCAGGCTGCAACAAGGGGGCGGATTGTACCGTGGGATGCTCGACTGTGCTGTTAAGGTCGCAAGGGAAGAAGGTGTACTACGATTTTACCGGGGATTTGGAACGTATCTCGCCCGCATTGCACCTCATTCAATCATCACGCTAATCATTGCGGATAATCTGAAAGCTGTATGGATGGCCTCAAAATAGCGTCGAAATCACAAATAACACTCAATTGGGCCCCGGAGAACAATATATTAGTAGTGATCATGATTCATGTTTCATCGCTTGAGCCCTAAGTGTTTCTGTATGAAGTTGGCCGGTCGGGATTGCAAAGCCGGGGAATTCGACGACTTGGGGGTACTGCCAGACTCCATTCATAAATTTGACTGCCGGGTCTCAGCAGCCATCTCTTGCTCTGCCTTCTGAACCAACAGACGCTTCAGTATCTTTCCACTCATGCTTTTCGGTATCTCAGCACCAATTACGACGCCTCCGGTGCATTGCTTGTAGTGAGCTAACCGGGCTTCAATCAGTCCGTGGACTTGGTGTATGGTCAGAGATGAGTTCGAGCAGAGGGTCAAGTAAGCTCTTGGTGCTTCTCCGTTCGAGACACTGCGTGCTGGGACTCCAATTACAGCGGCGTCGATGATTTCCGGATGGTCAAGCAGAACGCCTTCAATCTCGCTTGGAGATACTTGGTACCCACGGACTTTGATCAGCTCTTTTTTGCGGTCCACAATGTACCACAGTTTCGTTGTCGAGTCTCGATCTGAAAGAGATGTTAACACAAATCCGCCAACGAAAGCATTGATTAATGCTTACATGCAATATCGCCTGTATGGTAAAAGCCATCTCGATCCCAATCTCGGAGATTGGCACCAGGGTTCAAATAGTAGCCTTGCGCGACGAGGGGCCCTTTCACACACAGTTCTCCTCGTACGTCGAAGTCGGTAACATCATTTCCGTCATCATCGCAAAGCTTGACGTCCATGTTGGGCAACATTTGACCAACCGAACCACTGGGGTCTTGTCCGTACTCAAATGGCAGGCAACTGCACGTGCAGCTGGTTTCTGTCATTCCCCATACCTGGGTCAAAGGCGCATCTTCTGCGAGAAGCTTCCTGAACCTGGCCTGGCTGCCAGCATCAAGAGGCGCAGCGCCGGCGTGGGCGTGCCGGATAGATTTCATGCTGTACTTCTTTGACAGTGGAGAGCTCATGATCAGGTGTATGATGGGTGGCACAAAAGCTCCAACGTTGATGCGATGAGTTTCAATGCTCCTCAGGAATGTCTCCACCTCGAAGCGATGAAGGATGAACATTCTGTCGCCGGAGTGTAATGGGGCGAAATGGCACAAAGGAGCGGTGGCTGCGTGGAACACCGGGAGGGCTACGAGTCGTCGTTTCGGCCACGGGGTCGCCTTCCACTCCCAAAACAACGTCTGCTGCGCGATCATGTTGTAATGAGATAGCATGGCAGCTTTCGGAAGCCCTGTGTTGCTCGCACTGTCAATCGAGATGCGTGGCCAGATGGAGCTTCAATTGGCCACTTACCCGTCGTTCCCGAACTGAACAGGAGGGCAGCAGTTGTGTTTTGCGCCGTGGACTGATCATAGAATCGGGGCCAGTCCATCTCGCCACAGTTGAAGAGAGTTTTCCAGCTTTTCAGCCCATGGCCATCTGTGTCCGCAAAGAGAAGAATTCGTTCTCGGGGTATGTTGAGCTCAGTCGCTGCCTTGAAACAGGTTTCAACCAGATCCGGCTCCACAACGATGACAGCTGCCTGGCTGCTTCGCAAGTGGTGGGCGAATTCGAAGGCAGTGTAGCTCGGGTTACAGCCGGTATACACGCCACCAAAACCCAGGATGCCGTTTGCCAGTACTGGATAGTCGATTGAATTGAAGGCCAGAACGCAGACACAGTCACCGTTCTTCAAGCCAAGCTGGCGGAAGCCCGCTGCAAGCTGCCTGATGGCTGTCCGACATTGCCTTGCACTCCAATATCGCTGAGTATCGAGCGCGTCAATGTACACTGGCTGATCTTGATCAAACTCCGGCGAATCGAAGTACCATGATAGAATATCTTTCGAGGGTATGCTGAGTACCACGCATTCACTGATTAGCAGAGGACTTCAACGCAAGTGTGTTTGGTCAGGACGTTTGGCGAACCTGGCATGACTCTCTGCGAGAAATGGCATCTCGAATGTCTGGTGGTCTGCGAAATGCCTACGATGGATACACACGTCGGACCTTGGGGATCGATAAACTACATGAACTCTAGACAAAAACATCACTGTTGTCACCCTTCTCACACTCAGATACCGGGAACGTCGCGGGTGGCCCTTATGCCCGGATGCCAAAGCCGAAATAGTCTAACATTGCTGCTCGTTTGCTGAGGCTTCGATTGTCATTGTTCGTTCCAGGGCGTGTGACCGCCATGGAGCGAACTAGATGTTGCGAGTTTCCATGTAGCTTGACTTTCTATCAGTGAGGCTGCAGATTGCTTGATTGTACATGTCAACGGTACGTATAGTATCTAAGCAATCGCTCAAAATGGATGACGCAACGTAGTCAAGTGGAGATTCTTCATGCCTGAGGCACAAATGCCTTGAGGGAGCAAGAACACGAAGAACGGGAGCAGTCACTCTTTGACCATGTCAGGTAATTGTATAACCTCCTCACAACACTGGACAGCTTCCTCAAAGCGTTACTCAATTCAAGACATCTTTGATCAAAGAATTATCGGTGTGACAACATGTGATTTGCCACCTTCTAGTTCGGAAATACGCTTCATGCCCTGGGGATAATCATCTCCGAGAAACTCCCAACAGGGCCAATACAACTATCCCCATGAGTTCAGATCAATGCCTTATGAAAACTACCCATTGATAAAATATCAATTCCTTGTGCAAACTGCCCACTGCTGAAATTTAAGTGCTTTCCTCCAGATCCATCCGAACCTGGCAACGGCTCAGGATCATGAGCTCATCGGCAGACACGTATGAGGCCTTCGAGAACTTCGCTATCTCGTTTCCTCATGACTCCGTGGCGCACGTGGAAATCGACCGCCCAAAGAAGTACAATTCGCTATCAGATGGGTGAGTTCTTCAATACAGAATCGTAGCTCCCCAAAATCGAGATCGTACTAAAACATGGCACGAAACAGCATGTTCACCAGCCTTGTCAGCATCTTCGACCGCCTCTCGCATGATCCAGATGTCCGAGTCGTCCTCCTGTCTGGCGCTGGTGACAAGGCTTTCTCGGCTGGCCTTGATGTCAGCGGCGCTGCTTCTTCTGGACCCGTTGGAGCTCCTGTAGAAACAGACGATTTCGCTCGCAGAGCCTGGAAAATTCGCCGGCATGCTTTAGCTTACCAGAACGCCGTCAACGCAATTGAGCGATGTGAAAAGCCCGTCATTTGCCTGATGCATGGCATCTCGTACGGAGCGGCCCTGGATATTGCTACGGCTGCTGACGTCCGCTATTGTACAGAGGACGTGAAACTCTGTGTACGCGAGATTGACGTTGGTCTAGCACCGGACGTTGGCACGTTGAGTCGTATGCCCAAGATTGGTGTCAACTACTCATGGGCCAAGGAGATGATCTATTCAGCTCGAGTGTTTGGTGGGCACGAAGCTGCGCAGCAAGGCTTTGTCAGCCGACATTTTCCAGATAAAATGACACTATTGGCAGGCGGCTTACTCCTTGCGAAATCCATCGCAACCAAGAGTCCAGTCGCAGTGCAGAGTGCAAAGGCACTGTGGGACTTCAGCCGAGATCATTCGGTTCAGGATGGATTGCTGTACACGGCTGCTTGGAATGGCGCCATGGTGCAAGCTGACGATGTCAAAAAAGCTATTCTGAGTGGCATTCGTAAGACAAAACCAAAATTTGCGAAATTGTGAAGACTTCAGACATGGAACATCACAGAGTCTGATGATGTCGAGGTGTTTCGCCACTCTTTGACCTCTCTGGCATCCCTGCAAAGGCGATTCTAAAATGCTATAGACGAATCCAAACTATCGAAGCTCGCTTCGTAAGACCAGTGTATCAGTCCACCGAGCCCTCGAGTCATGATAGCAGTGATTGAGGTATGAAGAAATAATTGCGCTGGAACTCATGCCTGTCTGTCTAAAACGAAACACAACACCGAAGAGCGTACACGGGGAGAGTGCGGAAATGCAGACTTGAGGCTGTAATGGGCGCTGCATTGCCATGTTCAAGTATTTGACATTGGATAACCAATTCAGCTCCTGTGAAGCCTCCTCTTCCCGGAAACAGGCTTTAAGGCCCTGTACAAAAGGGCCTCTACGCCTCTACGCCCTCCATCCGAACTATGGTTTACGGCAATAGAGTACACAAATTAGGTACACAAAGTCAAACCCCTCACCTCTAAAGACGCCACGTCCGATGAGACCGTAACTCATATACATCATGCCCGACTCGTTGCATTTCAGAGCACGCTCTACGCACAATTCGGATAGCATCGCATCACCATGGCGGACGAGAAACAGATCGCTACTGAACATCGGGATTCCACCAGTATTCCAGAACATATCGAACAGCTAGACCGCACCAACACCAACAAAGATGTCGTTCACACCACTCAAGAAAGTCCTTATCGCGAGGTCAACTTCATCGGTACCTACCTCGCCATTCTCCTCGGCTGCAACGCTTCCTTCGCTGGATTCTTGATGCCAATTACTTCCCTGTCTCTAATCGAAGCCGAGCTGGGTCCCTCGCCCAATGCCGTCTGGGTGTCTCTCGCGTGGATTCTGTTGAGCGCCATCTCTTTCGTGCTCTTGGGACGCCTCTCGGACATCTTTGGGCGGCGATGGTTCTGGACAGGTAGTGCTATCTCCGCCCTCATCGGATCCATCATTGGTGCTACCGCGGATCGAATCGATGTGTTGATCGCGGCATCCGTCTTCCTTGGCGCTGCCTCTGCTGCGCAGCTTTCATTCAATATCTGTCTAGGCGAGTTGGTGCCGCTGAGACATCGCTTCATCGCGAATGGTGTCATCTTTTTGTCTGTGGTGAGTCGGCCACGAACCCGGCCAACGATATCGTGAGCCAACCCGCTGACAAATCAAGGTCCCCTTTTCGGGACTTGGTCCTTACCTTGCACGGTTGTTGATTGTCAACACTGCGGGTGGCTTCAGAAGCATCTATTACCTGACGATCGGACTCAATGCAGGGTCAACTCTCTGTTGGTTCGTCTTCTACCACCCGCCTCGATTCGAAAAACTCCACAACAATCGCACTATCAAGGATGAGCTACGGGCCATGGACTGGAGTGGCATCACCTTGTTCATTGCTGGTGTCTTCCTCTTCCTCTTGGGCCTTGCCTGGGGTGGTAACGTACATCCTTGGACATCATCCTACGTCCTCGCACCACTTATCATTGGGTTCTTCACCTTTGTTGGTTTTGTCCTTTACGGTGGGTCTCCCTGATAGCAGCTGCTGTTGTGCAGAGCAATGCTTGACGCACACGAAAGACCGGACTAGGCTGACACTTATACTGTGAATAGAGATATATGTACCACTACAGCGTCCATTGACACCGATGCATTTGTTCGCCAACAAGGACTTCGTCGTCGTCAATATCCTGTCAGCCGTAGGAGGCGTGGTCTATTATTCTGCCAACAGTAAGAAGCTTTTGTGCGTATACAAATCAATCCGCTGTCCGCTGACGTAGATTTACTAGCACTGTTCCCAGTCATGGTAGCTACTTTGTACACAACGAACGTCGTCCGTGCCGGGCTCGTGTCAAGCTGCGTTGGCGGCGGGGTCTGTGCAGGACAGTTCATCGGCTCCTTGATCGCAACTCCTGGTGGCAAGTTTCGTTTCAAGCTGATCTTCGTGTCTTGTGGCACCTGTGCATTCGTGGGCGGGCTCGCGGGAGCCACTCGCAGCCAAGCCATTGGTGAAGCTCTGGCCGTCTGTGCAGGCTTTATGGTCGGAGTGCTTGAGGTATTTGTCAGCACGGCTGTTACCATCGTAATTGATGACCAGTCCGAAATCGGTCTGGCCGCTGGCGTGTTTGGTAGTATCAGAGCTGCCGCCGGCGTGCTCGCAAGTAAGTTCTCCTGTACCCAGCGCGAAGTGTCCGCGAATTCGGGATGACTTGGGTACACAATAGCTGACAAGGTCTTGCTCTCTTAGCTGCAATCTACAGCTCTATTCTGACGAACAAAGTCAAGATGTACACGATGAATGTTCTAGTTCCTGCGTTGGTCACCGCCGGCCTACCGCTTGATTCTGTCAAACCATTTCTGGCCGCACTGTCAACAGGAGATTTGGTTGCTGTGCAAAAAGTGCCTGGAGTCAACGCGGAGATTATCGAGCTCGGAATCACTGATTTGACCGCAGCGTATGCTGAGGGATTCAAGATTGGTTAGTCAATTTCTCAGTCCTGGTGGTTGGCCGCTCATCCATACTGATCACTTATTGTTCTCTTCAATAGTTTGGCTTGCAACGATTGCATTTGGTGGTCTAGCTGTCATTGCGTCTCTGTTTTCAGCTGATCTGGATGATAAGTTATCCCACGATGTGATCAGGCGCTTGGCTGGCCCGGGTGGACGAGAGAAGGTGAAGGAGTTTTCCGAAGATGCGTGAATAAGCCTGGATTCTGCTTGGTCCAAGAGCGACTTCTCAATGGGAAACATGCTCATTGTTGGGCGAAAGAGACTCATCGTTGTTAGGTGGGCACTGTGTGTATTCGAGCTTGCGATTTGTTCATTGCCCACTCACCATAGTTGTACGTAGGAACGTCAAATCGTACAGATGCTCTACATGCCGAACACAATTAGCAGCCTGGCCGCTGGTATCTTTTCAGTTGACTGTCCACCATGTAGTGTAATATGACCATTCTTCAGTTTGAAATGACCATGTTAGAGTCAAGTTTTGACACGATGCTGCAACTTGGTGATGAATAACGATCTTATAAGGAGGTGAAGAGTCTCGGTTTCTCCACTGATTAACAGATCAACCGCTTTCCAATCAACTGACGGCATCTAGTATGAGCGAGGCAAGGCCAGGACTCGCTCTGCAATATAGTTGAAAATCATCTCACGCGATATCGGCGCAAGGCGAGGTAACATAGCCTCGCGAAAATATCTCTCAACGTGGTACTCTTTGGCGTATCCCATGCCGCCGTGCACCATAACAGCACGCTCGCACGCCTCGAATGCTGCTTCTGCGCAGAGATATTTTGCGGCGTTGGCGTACTCGCCCGTGGCGTGGCCTTGGTCATATCTAGAATTGTCAGTATTGCCAATGTGTGGTTAGAGGAGGCTTTGTATTCACTCACAGTTTCGCACCCTGATAGAGCAGTAGCCGCGCTGACTCAAGCTTCATCCATGATTCGGCCAATGGATGCTGGATGCCCTGATTCTTGCCGATTGGGCGGCCGAAGACTTGCCTCTCGCTGGCGTAGTTAGCCGCTCGACGTAGGCCTGCGAAGCCAAGTCCTATGGCCTCGCCACCCAGGAGAAGTCGTTCTGCATTCATACCCTGCATGATCATCTTGAAGCCGTTGCCTTCTGCGCCAATCAAGTCTGCTTTCGGGACCTTCCAGCCATCAAACATGAGCATGTTGCTGTCGACTGCTGCCCTGCCGAGCTTCTTGATCTCTGTCACCTCCACAGAAGAGCGATCGAGGTCAGTATAGAAGAGCGAGAGCCCCTCTGTAGGCTTTTTGACCTCTTCCAACGGAGTAGTGCGCACCAGGATGAGAATCTTTTCGGCCGTCTGCGCAGTCGAAGTCCATATCTTAGAGCCGCGGAGCGTATAGTTGTCGGAAAGAGGGTCCTTGATAGCTAGAGACTTTAGTTTCAAAGTGTCTAGGCCGGTATCGGGTTCTGTAACACCAAAACAAGCTCGCTCTTTGCCTGCGATCAAGGGTGGTAACCAGCGATCCTTTTGCTCTTGCGTGCCAAATTTGACAACAGGTTCGAGTCCAAAAATGTTCATGTGCACCGAGCTCGCAGCGGTAAGTCCACCGCCAGACTCAGACAGCGTCTGCATCATGATGGTTGCTTCAGAAATGCCGAGCTCAGCACCCCCATACTGTGCAGGCATACAGATCCCAAGCCAGCCATCCTTCGCGAGCGCCGAGTGCAGGTCCAGGGAGAAAGTTCCGCTATCGTCAAGTTTCTTCCAGTACTCGTCTGGAAACTTCTGGCATATTTTTGCAATCGACTCACGCACTGTGCGCTGAGATTCGGTGAGGTCAAGGTCGTTCATCTGCAAGTACTCGGTCGCCTGACCACACACGCTCCTCTGGCCGACCTTGGTAAAATTATGCATCCGCAGTATCGAAGGTCGAGAACCTGCTGTCGTCGCTAAAGCAGAACGCACGATGGAACGTGGTAAACATGCCATTGCTTGGTTGCAGTGCTAGAGAACTGACAGAAAAACGTCAATGGATCAAACTCGACAAAAGTTAACGGTGCCAACCGGCCACAATTGTCAAGCACACGTTATATGGAGCATTTGGCTCAAGTAATGGCTTACCCTCGAATGTGCTGTAAGCCAGCCTGGAAAGCTAAAGCTCACGCTCAGGCCCAGCCAGGCTTCGGCTGATTGGGATCGTTACACTTTATTCCCACGGGAATAAAGCGGATATCAATGTCTGGATATCACAATCTGGGGCCTCGCAAAGAGGGGTCTTCCAATCTGATGACTCCCTACATTTGACAGCTCGCGAGTCAGCCAAAAGCCGAAAGAGTCGCGAAGAATGACAATAACGCTTTACCTCTTGTATTGCCGTACAGATCAGTTGACCTTGATTTGAGGAAATCCTCTGCACAACCAACCCTCGTCCATCGCCTGCCCAGGGCGAGTGCATCTCTGCACGCATCCAGTGGTCTGCGCGCCAGTCGTCATGGGTCTCCGGGAAGTACATGGAGTGATCCAAAGACACCATCATCTTGACCTTCTTAGTATCGTCCTCCTTTCGCGGCGCGGATAAAGATGCTGGCAGACTCTCAGGGTCTCGCTCCCAGCTCAAACCGTGGACGCGTGTTACTGTAGGTAAGAAGTAATTGTCGCTCATGTATGCCACGGCGGCTACATGGATACTCCGATCCCTGGTGGCCATGCTTTGCCGCGTCTTGACCTGCTGCGATATACGCACGCTTTGTGGAGGACAGCCGCTGAGATTGTGCAAGATGTCCAAATCGCCGCAGACGAAAGGACAATCATCTGCGCCCCCACCTCCTTTGATGCCGGTGGGCCTCGTCGAATGTGCTGCCATCTGTTCGAATGCTGGCAATGGGGCAGGACATGGCTGCGATCGAGGTTCAAAGCGCAATGCGGCGATGAAAATGCATCTGGTCTCTTGAAATGCACGCACCCTACGCACTGTGTGAGAATTCGCCCTTCGAACGACATAGTGGATCGGAGGCTGGAGCTTGCCGCCTTCGATGAATGTGCAGTGCAGACTCGCCAGTCGCATTTGTTGATCCAACACTGTGGCTTCAGCGGCCAAGATGCATTGCGCAATCATCGTACCGCCGTAGATGGACGGTGCTGCCGGTGGTAGCCATGGTTGTTTGACAGCTACGAACGTGTCCGTTCCCGCGTTCTGCAGTTGGAGCAGATCGTCCATTTCAAGGGCAAGCACGATCTTGACCGTCCGTTCCAGAAGAAGGGGGCGCAGAGGCTTCTACTGCGATTAGAAGTCTTGACGATAGTTCCAGTGGTGTAGATGGTCCCAAATGCAAACGGCCACCAGATGCATTACATCTTGGCATGCTTCCAAAACTCAAATTCACGATTCTCGTTCAATCTCAACTATGGGTATAGTATATCCGCTTTCATAACAACAGCAGCACGACTGAGATCGATGGTGGGCAACAAAATAAGCCTATACGAGAGATGAAGTCGTGTAGAGGATGGTCTCACGTCAGCCCCCACGATCGCTTATTTCCGCGACATCTCCAAAAAAGCATGCACACGCTCGTTTCAAGGGTTAGTAAACATCTGCATCAGACAAACCGAGGGTACTTGGTATTACAGTCCTCAAAAGCAGTCTCAAACCGCTTCAAACACAGCATCTCAGTAATCTGCAAAGAAAACCAACAGCCGATCCCTTTCTAATCACGATATCATGCCTTTCGAAACAGAGTTGACACGAAAGCTGGGCATACGAGGTAATTCGTGAAGCGACCCTTTGCCGACGCATGCTTCAATATAGTCTTTCAAATCTCAAGACATTGAAAAATAACTCAGCTGACTTGGACGCTTTTCAGTGCCCGTCGTACAAGGTGGCATGCAATGGGTAGGCTACGCTGAGCTGGCAAGTGCGGTCAGCAATGCCGGCGGTCTGGGAATTGTACGTACTACCGCTGCTCACTCTCAATGATATATGCCTGGTCATTTAGACTGGAGGCAAAGCCATCCTGTTTGTATACGAGCTTACGCAAAGACAGTTGACATCTCTGACGCAACCCACGCCCGAAGACCTACGTAACGAGATTCGCAAATGCCGCAAAATGACAAGCAAACCGTTCGGGGTGAATCTGACTTGTCTGCCCACTATTAATCCGCCTCCATACGAAGAGCATGCCAGGGTCATCGTGGAAGAGGGTGTCAAGATTGTCGAGACAGCCGGGCTTGTTGAGCCTTTCGTTGCCATGTTCAAGGAAGCCGGCTGTATCGTCCTGCACAAGTGCACAAGCATCCGACACGCACTGGCCGCGGAGCGCAAAATGAAAGTCGACTTCCTCTCCATCGACGGTTTCGAATGCGCCGGGCACGTTGGAGAGACCGATGTTCCCAATATGGTGCTCCTGTCTCGTGCGCGGCAGCAATTGAAGACACCATTTATAGGATCCGGCGGCTTCGCAGATGGGAATGGCCTCGCTGCGGCGTTGTCCTTGGGCGCTTGTGGGATCAACATGGGCACGAGGTTCTTGTGTACAAAGGAAGCTCCCGTGCACGATAACATCAAGCAGGCGATTGTCAACGCAAAGGAGACTGACACGCAATTGGTGCTCCGAAGGTGGAAAAATACCGCCCGATACTTCCGCAACAAGTGCACTGAGGCAGCATTCGACATTGAGAAGAACAGCCCGACTGGCGAGTTCAAAGAGGTACAGCCGTATGTTAGTGGTCAGCGGGGACGACAAGTCTTTCTGAATGGTGATCCGGATTATGGCGTAAGTGTTGCCTGCTTCCAGCTCAAACTTCTCGGCCTTTGACTTTGGGGGCGAAATGATCACTGACCGAGTTTCTAGGTGTGGACGGCGGGTATCTGCATCGGACTGATCAACGATGTGCCCACATGTGAGGCGCTCCTTGCCCGAATTGAAAAGGAAGGCGCAGATGCTTTGCAATCGAGTATGGCATTCTTCAAAGAACAGGCCAAGATGTAAAGTTTAAAGAAGCACGTGGAAGCGAGCCGAAGTGATGTGAATCGAGACATGGTAAACAAGCAATCTACGATATTTTTACGGTCATGATGCAGATTGAGAAAGCGAGTCTGAGTCTTTCATTGGGTACTCATCGATAGACGTCCATCATGATAACTTGCAAAGCCTTCAGGTTGGCCAAACGCTCTCGTTGAATGACCCTAAAGTCGGCGAGCCCTTCGGCTCTTTCCAACAAATTGATGTAACGATCGAAATCGCTTCTCCCTACCATCAGCCGCGCATCGTCTGCGACAGCACGTTCGCTGTTGTTCTGGCCATGCAAAGTCAACATGGCACCTATCACAGCCTGTGAGATGTACATTAGTACCAGCACTGTGGGACTCAATGGAGAGATAGCGTGACGGTAGTGTGAAGAAAGGAGAGGGCAACTCACGGCCATAGCATAAGTGCGATGGTGCACCGCCGTCCATACGCGCATGTGACCAGGCGAAAGTCGCACGAGCGCGAAGAACGCCGCCATGCCTTCATGCGCAGCTTGGATGGCAGCACGTACGTCACTGTGCAACCCTGTCTTGTCGTTGTTCTCGATCAAAAGAAGCACTAGCGCATGAAAGTAGTTGCTGGTCAAGGTGGCCATTTGGAATAAGACCCGAGGTGGTTGATTGTCGAAACAAGTCGACGTGATCTGGCAGAATGGTTCCTCGAATTGAGCATAAACCTGCCGAAAGCGACCAACGATATGGCTTTTGTGTGTAGCATCGACGGCCAGAGGCTGCTTTATAGACCGCGGGTTGCAAATGGTCTCCTGGATGAGGGTCGAGCACTGCCACATCGAACGTACATAAGCCGCGTCGGATGAAGCACTGCATGGCGGAGCGGAGGCGAGGGAACGTATGTGGTCGGGTTTCACGTCGAAGTGAGTGGTGGAGGATGGCTTGTTGAGGCGTAGACAAAGAAGGGTATCCTGGGACATGACTGCCTGCCACAGGCGAAGACGCACTTGAAACATCTCATCGTTGGCAGCGCCGTCCGCGTCCGTCTCCAGACCCTCCGGGCTACGATTGAGCTTTAGACCGTATATTTGACGCTGTACGATGCCGGAGATAGACCAAGCGTCTGCCAGACGATTGCTGGCTATGAGAAAGTGACAGACCAGGATCAGGGTCTGAATGGTTAGCAGCGAACAGCGGTTGAAGTAGTTGGAGATGCATAGGCTTTGATGGCAGCAGCTCAAGTAGAAGGTGGCAGTGTTGACTTGTGCTTCCAGGCCGTCTTGTAGGCTGGTGTCATGCACAGCGTTGGCGTAGATGGCAAATTGCAGAGCAATCTGGGCTGGGTCGTATTTGTGCTTTGCTTCGTCCGACAAGAGCCAGAAGCTCTCAAAATCAGCCATGAAAGCGTCGCGTGGGACAATGGGGTAGAGGGGTTCGACTGCGTCAAAGAAGCGCTGGATCAGAGCGTCGGCTTCTGATTTAGAAGGAAGACTGGCAACGACTTCGACAAGCCCTCCTGTGTCGCTCCAGTAGTTCTCTAAGTCGAGTACAGTGTCAGTCGGAGGAATCGACGGGTGATATGGGAATCAGCGGATTGCTGAGTTATTCCAAAGCGAGAACATACGAAAAGGATGTTCGGTACTGGCAGCGCCGAATAGGTTGAGCAATGCACGTCTTTCGGTCGGAAAGGCCTGTGCAGATGGCGGTGAGGGTATTACCAGGGGCGCCTCAATGGCATTGCCAAACATAGGTGTCGTCAGAAACATTCGGTCGAAATCATCGGGTGATGGAAGTGGCCCCAGGTCTGGTGGCGGCTGTTGCAACATGTGTTGCTGTGGAAAAACAATGGACGAGCGGCGGTCATGTTGCGATGCAGTTCGTTGGTCATGATTGGATTGTTCGATGTCGTCTGAGCCGTCTTCGAGGCGAATGAGTGGCAGCTCAGCGGGTATGTAGCCCATCGTGGTGAAATCCAGCGGCTGTCGGTCGGGCAGAGAGGCCTGTCGTGGCCGCTTGCGGCGAGAGTTGGAGGCACCGCTATCGGCTGAGGCAGCAGCTATAAGATGGGCAACGGGCGTGTATTGGCAGTCAGTCTGGCGCATTGCACTGCCATCAAAGTTTGCCGACCGGTTAGCTGGAGTTCTGGAGTGTTATCGGAGAGAGACTGGGATCCAAGCATCGCGGGCATGTCTCGTCAGGATGGCGAGAGGGCGACGACTTACCAGAGCAGACAAGAGGGGCGAGCGCGGTCGCATTTGGATTTGCGGTCGACGCAGGCAAGACAGTTGAGAGTGGGCTTCTTGCGTTTCCTGGCCCGTTGTTGCTGGTTGTTGACGGTGTACCTGGGCGCGAGGTGTTGGTCGTCGTGAGGCACAGGGCTATCGCCTGAGCGGAACAAATGACCTTCAACACGGATGTCGTCGCCATCACTGTCGACGTCGTGCCGCTCTTCTGTATAGGCCGGAGCATGACTCGTGAATAAGACAGAGGCTGAACGTTCTTGAGGGGAGTTCCCGGTGTCGATGATAGTGGTAGTGATTGTCATGATTGCATGTGTTTCCGCGGGAGAGTACAGGACATGAAACACAGAACAGGGAGCGGCAATAAGAATAGGTGCATCGGGAGACGGAGAGCACTGTATTTACCTTATTATACCCCCGCTCAACCCATAATCAAATGTGCACCCTCGGTATTTGACATTCCTTCGAGACTAGACCATCAGACCATCTCGCTCCGACTATCCGTGGTTGCGTGGCGTTCGGAGGGTTGTTGAAGTAAACCCTAACTCACACTACCCCGCTACCCCACACAACGCGGGGAGATCGATAACCTTATTTACACACCCTCTTTCAAACACTCCCATCACGATGGCGAGCCCGTCAGCGCCTCCCGAAAGCTTTCCAGCTCCGCCAGACACTCGCTTTTCTTGGCCTCGAATCCCGCCGACCCGCGTGCATGCTTCAACATGTCTACATACCGCTCATAGTTGCCCACCGCCAACTCCCTCCAGGCCATTCCTTCCCCTCCGGCTCCATCTGCACCAGCCCACGCTTTTTCCTTGGTCGTTGACAGCATCTTACATATCAAGAGCTACGTATATCGCTGTCAGTCAGGGGCCGTCTCGCTCCAAGTGTTGCACTTTAGGTGCTCATTACTGACCGTTTGTGCATAAGCCCGCGTGTTGATCGGCGTCCACATGTTCAGGAACGCAACGTCTTCGGTGACGCAACTGAAGAAGGCTGACATGGCCTTGTTATGCGCCTTGAGCGCTCCGCGCCAGTCCACCCGCACGTCGCTCGCAGGGTTCCGAGCGAGGTAGAGCATCGTGAATGCAAAGTTGTAGTTGCTTTCGACCATGATCATTTGCCGCCACAAACGTCCCTGGATGCTCCGCAGATTGGCCTTATTGAACGGTGCATCTAAATTGGCATAGATACCCTGCAGATCCGACAGCATCCCTAGCTTGTGTGCAGCGTCTCGCGCAATCGGCTTGCCTAGTGACGTGGGTAGGCACATATTGGTCTGCATGAAACTCGAGAACTGCCACATTGCCCGTCGGTAAGCCACGTCTGTCTTGTTGCTCACGAAACCGACGTCGATGCGCAATGATGGACGCTCCGACGCGAGCATCTCCTTCAACCGGCTATGCGCATTGTTCTCGCCGGAGTCAACCGGCTGCAGAATGCTGGAATCGATGCTGTGCTGGCATGAGGCTGGTACTAGCTCCAGAAAATAGGAGAGCGACACATCCTGAAACATGAATGATTGCCACAGAGCATATCTCAAGTGCTTCTCCGATACGGACAGGTCCGCAGGCGGTGGGAGGTGCAAGTCGAGGCCATAGACCAGCTTTTGCAAAATTCCGGAGAATGTCCAGCAGTCCGCCGTTCGTGTGTTGGTCACGAAATAGTT
This sequence comes from Cladosporium sp. SL-16, assembly GCA_002921095.1. Lineage (NCBI taxonomy): Eukaryota > Fungi > Ascomycota > Dothideomycetes > Cladosporiales > Cladosporiaceae > Cladosporium > Cladosporium sp. SL-16. The sequence continues at coordinate 23,271 of PEGC01000072.1, forward strand.
GCAGATCAAGATTAGCACCTGTACTGTCTCTAGTGACCACTCGCTCAAGAACGACACAAGACACAACGCTCGGTAGCAACATGACAGATAAGTCTCAGGGGTAGACACAAAGCCGATCGACGTCGCATCTTGGACAAATAGATGTCCCGAAGCAAATACGATAAACTGTAGTGCAACCCATGTCGTGTTAAAGGTACTCCTACGTAGATCTTTTGTAAGTAGGTGTAGCCTTCTCGTCACAATACTAGCTGGTAGCCATACCTTTCGTAAGGCGCTAGCGCCCAGAATTCTTCGAACCGCGACCGGAACAACGCTTCGGAGACAATAGGATACAATGGATCAATGAATTTGAAGAATGCGTCGACCAGGACATCCGCTTGCTGCTTTGGTGGAAGCGCAAATAGGACTTCGTCTATGTTCCCACCAATGCTCCAGAAGTTGCGAAAGGGATATATCTCGGGCCCATTACTCGGAATGTTATTGCCGTTGCCGTTGCCGTTGCCGTCGCCGTTGATGGAGCCCCATGAGTTCCCGTCGACCAGGGTAAAGCTGCAGGAAATTCCTGGCCTGCTGCTTGCAGTCAATGGTGATTCTGCCATCGAAACGACTTGCTGAACTTGATCCGAGGACGCCATACTGTTGTTGCTGTTGTCTTGCGGCGTACTCATGATGCTGCGGGGTTGAGTAGGCATCTTCATCGTCGAGCGTTGCTCACTAGCGTTCCGCTGTTTCTCTCGGATAGCAGGCTGCTATTTCCGGGAACAGCTGCATCCGGGATCCTTGCAGCCGGCTTATGTCCACTCTCAGAAGTTGTATAGTAATCGGGTGTCATGTGTAGGCGGCAAAGAGTCTCGTTCTTGAATCGCCAGAGGCGGTCTCTAGAATTTGATAATCCATCCGATGCAATACTCCTAAACACGCAACTTGAATCATTATTCTTACACGCACTACTTAGACCATATATCTGGCTCGATCTCATCCGAAAAGTCTAGACTACAGCTTGATCAATCGCATCGATGGCTGCGCCTAATAAGGAAAAAGTCGATGTCGTTGTTGTAGGTGCAGGGTTCGGCGGATGCTACTTGCTACATATCCTTCGTCAACAAGGTTTCCGGGTCAAAGTGCTCGAAGCTGGTCATACAATTGGGGGTGTGTGGTGCTGGAACGTGAGTCCGACGCCCTCTGTGTGCGCTGGTTTGAGCTAACGTCGACGTATAGCGATACCCTGGCGCCCGAGTTGACTGCGAGTTCCCCTACTATGGGTTTTCTGACCCAGCGATATGGAGCACTTATCGGTGGACCGAGCGGTTCCCTTCGGATAAAGAGCTCCGCTCCTACTTTCAGCATGTGGCGAGCGTATGGGATTTGCATGGCGACATCCAGCTGAACACACGTGTCACTGAAGCGAAATACCAAGTGGAATCGAACCGCTGGGCCTTGAAGACCGCAGAAAGCGACACGATTTGGCAATGCCGATGGCTGATCGCTGCAACTGGGACGTCTTTCAAACAACACATCCCGGACTGGCCGGGTCGCAAGCTGTTCAAAGGCGTCATCCATCATTCAGCACTGTGGCCCGAACATGTCGAGCTCAAGGGCAAGAGAGTAGCAGTCATTGGCGCGGGCTCAACGGGCGTGCAGGTCGTGCAAGAAGCCTCCAAAGTTAGCGATCAAACCACACAGTTCATCCGCACGCCCAACTATGCAGTCCCCATGAGGCAACGCCAGATTACCGAAGACGAAATCTACTCGTACTTACCGCAGATGCCCCATGTTTTCAAAGCGTGCCAAAACACCCATTCTGGGCTTCCGGTGGAGGGATCTGGCATCAAAGTCTTCGACGAATCACCCGAGCAGCGACGGGCGCGACTGGAGCACGGCTGGAAGCAAGGCGGGTTCAATTGGTGAGCGAAAATTTTGTCCACGACGAAATGATTGACATGAATTGGCAAGTAAACTGACGCGAACTTCTGAATCAGGTCACAAGGCTCTTATTCGGACTACATCATCGACCCTAAAGCAAACCGAGAGCTTTACAACTTCTGGCGAGAAAAGACATGCGCACGCATCTCCGATCCGGTGAAGAGAGAAATCCTTGCCCCAGAGGTACCTCCGTACTATATATCGACTAAAAGGCCAAGCCTAGAGCAAGATTATTATGAGTGCTGCGACAGGGAGAACGTCGATATCGTCAATTCTCCGATCCGCGAGTTCACGGAGACAGGCATCGCAACTGAAGATGGCAAGCACCGAGATTTTGATGTGATCGCTATCTGTACAGGCTACGATGCAGTGACTGGAGGGTTGCGCACAATGGGAATTGAAGGTCGAGATGGCCTGGACCTCGACGACAAGTGGAAAGACGGTGTCATCACGCAGCTCGGCATGTTTGTCAATGGTTTTCCAAACTTCCTCATGGTCTACGGCCCGCAGGGTAAGTAGAATACACCCCATCCGGTAATCTTTTGAAGTGGAAGAACATATTACTGACCAATCGCAGCGCCGACAAGTCTAAGCAATGGACCGCCCTTCTTGGAGATCCAGGGAGATTACATCTTACAGCTATTGAAGCGCCAAAGGGACGAAGGCATCGAGACCATTGAGGCGAGCCCAGAAGCGGAGCAAGCTTGGAGAGAGCACGTCCTAGGTCTAGCAGAGCGAACATTGCTAGTTAAGACCAATTCGTGGTACATGGGTGCCAATATCCCTGGGAAGAGGAGAGAATACCTCATCTACCTCGGAGGCTTGCCTTTGTACAAGCAGAAGATGGCCGAGGCTTTGGAGGATTGGCAAGGGTTTTCGATTCAGCATCGCTCCAAGTTATCGTGACGCTCAGTAGCAAGATAATCGAGGATTGACAAGCAACGGAATCTTGGTTTCACTCAGGACAAACGATTGATAGTTTACGAATGCTCCTCGCTAAGCCACACAACCACACAACCACACATAGATTCTTGCACGTGCTGACAACTCAGTACTGTCTGTCTACGTCACTTTGATGTTTTCCTGTATACCGAGGTGAATTAGAAAGAGGTGTGTAGCCGAAACCCTAACGATACTGTCGGTAACGCAATCGGAAATAAGCAACCCTCTCGTCTGATATATCGTCCATACATCCACCAGCTCGTGCTTGGCCTTTCAGCGCTTCTATCAACCATTCAACGAAGATGAACGCATCAGGGGAACTAAGATTCGACGGGCAGACCGCGGTCGTGACTGGTGCGGGTGCAGGTAATCATGACCATAACAAAACAATTAGAAGCTTCATGTAACAATTGAGACAGGCCTGGGACGAGCCTATGCTCTCTTCTTTGCTTCGAGAGGCGCAAATGTCGTAGTGAATGACCTTGGAGGCGGTCCAAACGGAGGAGGACGCCAAGCATCTGTGTGTATGGCCCGGTGCTCGAAGTGAGCGAACTATAGAGAGCTGATGACAATCGGATAGGCTGCAGACCAGGTCGTACGTCTCATCGAACAGACCGGTGGCCACGCCGTAGCCGACTATAACGATGTCAAGGATGGCGAACAAATCATCCGTACGGCGATCGATACATTCGGTCGGGTGGACATCCTCATCAACAATGCCGGTATCTTACGCGACATCAGTTTCAAGAACATCAAAGACCAAGATTGGGATTTGATCATGCAGGTCCATGTCATCGGGGCGTACAAGTGCGCCCGAGCAGCATTTCCCTATATGCGGGAGCAGAAATATGGCCGCATCATCAGTACTGCATCCGCCGCTGGCCTCTTCGGGAGCTTTGGTCAAACAAACTATTCCGCTGCGAAACTTGCTCAGGTTGGATTCACAGAGACTCTAGCCAAAGAAGGATTGAAGTACAATATCCGATGCAATACGATCGCGCCCATTGCTGCGTCACGACTCACGGCGACCGTGATGTGTGAGGATGTCTTGAGGAGACTGCAGCCAGAGTGGGTGGTCCCTTTGGTCGCCTTTCTGTGCCACAGCAAGAGCATCACCACGGGTGGTATTTTTGAAGTTGGAGCCGGCCATGTTGCTCAACTCCGCTGGGAGCGATCCCGCGGAGCCTATCTGAGACCCGACGACTCTTTCACTCAGGGAAAACTCTTACACAAATGGCACGAGGTGGTGGATTTCTCCCGACCTGAGCATCCTGATGGCCCAGCCGACTTTGCACAGCTGCTCGCCAAGACCAAAAGCATTCCACCAAGCCCCTCTGAGCCCGAGAATATTCCAGACTTCAAAGGTCGCGTTGCGATTGTCACTGGAGGCGGTGCAGGGATTGGGCAAGCCTACAGCATCCACTTCGCCCGATTTGGGGCAAGTGTCGTTGTCAACGACCTCGCTGACCCAAGCGATACTGTCCACAAGATTCGAGCTGCTGGGGGTAATGCGTTGGGCGTCCAGTGCAGTGCCGAGTCGGGCGAGAGCATAGTGAAAGCCGCAATCGACGCATTCGGGCGGGTCGACATTGTGATTAATAATGCTGGCATTCTCCGAGATGCAGCGTTTCATAAGATGACCGACAAGCAGTTCCTAGACGTGCTAAACGTTCACCTCCACAGCAGCTTCAAAGTGTCCAAAGCAGCGTGGCCACATATGCTGAAGCAACGATATGGTCGCATTATAAACACAACGTCGACGTCTGGCATCTACGGCAATTTCGGCCAGGCTAATTATGCAGCAGCTAAGTGCGGAATTCTAGGATTCTCTCGTGCCCTTGCTCTCGAAGGCAAAAAGTACAATATCAAGGTTAACACTGTGGCGCCGTACGCTGGCACCGGTCTCTCGAAAGGTGCATTACCCGATGAGCTGTTCCAAGGTTTCAAACCGCAGTATCTCTGCCCGCTGGTTGGCCTCCTTTGCTCGGAAAATCTGATCCCCGAGCCATCAACCGGAGGCCTGTTTGAAGCCGGAGCAGGCTGGGTGGCAGAGACAAGGTGGCAAAGGACTGGTGGCGTAGCTTCCCCAGCAGATGAGCCTCTGACTCCGGAGATGGTGTTGCATCACTGGCCTTCCACCACAAACTTTGACGATGGTCGAGCCGACCATCCACGCGAGCCTGCAGATGGCACTGCAAAGATCATGGCAAACCTCCAGGAGATCAAGGAGCAGGGATCATCCAAGGGTAGCAACTCGTGGCTGGAAAAGATCGCTGCAGAACAAAAGAGGACCGTGCCAGGAACCGAGTTCTCATGGAATGAAAAGGACGTAGTTCTTTACAGTAAGCACAATCTGCCTTCACTATCTGAACCTGACTGACTTCCCTAGACCTCGGCATCGGTGCGAAGCATGATCAATTGCCCCTAGTTTTCGAGGGCCACGAAGCATTCCAGGTGCTCCCTACATACGGTGTGATTCCCCCATTCGGTGCGAAGATCGATATTGCCAGCCTGGTCCCGAACTTCAAGTGGACTCATCTCCTGCATGGCGAGCAGTACTTGGAGATCCGTAAATTCCCGATCCCGACCCACGCTGAAACTGTCAACTATCCAAAGTTGATAGAGGTGGTTGATAAAGGAAAAGCCGCAGCGATTACGACAGGCTGCACCGTCAAAGACAAGAACAGCGGCGAAGATTTGTTCTACACCGAGGGTTTGTCCTTTGTGCGCGGAGCAGGGAATTTTGGCGGGAATCCAAAAGGGAGCGACCGAGGAGCAGCGACTCGGAACACAGTGCCACCGCAGCGCAATGCGGACGTTACCATCGAGGAGGCTATCAACGAAGGCCAAGCGGCTATCTATCGTCTTAGTGGCGATCTCAACCCGTTACACATCGATCCGTCGTTCAGTAAGCAGGGTGGATTTGCCCAGCCGATTCTGCACGGGCTTTGCTTCTTCGGCATCGCTGGCAAGGCGATTCTCGAGGCCTTTGGCCCATTTCGAAACATCAAAGTCCGCTTCGCAGGACCGGTATTGCCCGGTCAGACTGTGGTAACCGAAATGTGGAAGGATGCAAAGAGCAGTACTATCATTTTCCAAGCCAGGGTCAAAGAGACGGGTAAGCTGTGTATATCTGGCGGTAGTGCTGACCTGTACGGGGATGCGAGCTCGAAGCTGTAATCAGATCATATAGCAAATTGACAGGGTCAGTCAGTTGATGAGATTCATCTGTATTGTGACAGAATCAGACATTATTGAGGCGTGAGAAGGTCGGCAAAGGCGACATCGCTCTAGTTGCAAGAGAGTGAAGGGTGTCAAACGAACAAGCGTTCTGTCAATTGTGAGCATTTGGAAAGCAGCTTCACCTGTGTGCACATCTCCCTCTGGATTTGCATAGAATAAGATTGTGAACAAGTGGGAACCTGCCTTTGTGTCGACATTGCAAGACATGCACAGTTCCAGCGGGGTTGTTTCAGCTCTTGTTTCCGACCTATTCCCTCTCATGCACTCTCACAGCCACTCACGCACGTTGACTTCTTGCCGTTGCGCGTTCTGCTCGCGTTGGATCCATTGTTGACCATATGGTCCTGGAACTAAAGAGTCCGAAAATCTGGGCGAGCGCAGTCTGCGCCATTAAGCCTAATATTCCTAGGTCATTCTGTGAGAGCAGCAATCGTTTGAGCGCACCCATGTAACCCATCACGCGAGTAACAATGAACAAAAGCGATTCTGATTGGCGATGACATTGCCTCGGAGTATTAGTAGCTTTGTTCCCGTGGGAGCTACTATAGAAAGCTGCTTTCCTCGTTGGCGGGGCGCGTCGGGAGTTGCAAACATCCATCACATCGAAACATCTCACCAGGAGCAGCCATGGCAAAGGTCGAAACCAAGAATATCGAAACACTTGCTTACGTTGTGCATGGTGCTGGCGAGCCATTTAAGCTTGAGCAAGTGACCCTCGACGCGCTCGCACCCAACGAACTCCTGGTGGACATCGAATACTCTGGCATTTGTGCCACCGACCTAGGATTTCAGGCAGGCAAGATCAAACTCTGCCCTTATCCCGCCATCTTTGGCCATGAAGGAGCGGGAAAGATTTTGGCCATAGGCGACAAGGTCCAGAACAAGGACTGGAAAGTCGGCGACCGGGTCTTGCTATCCATGAACTATTGCCAGAAGTGCAAATTCTGCAAGAGCGACCATCCTGCAGATTGTGTTGAGGGCACGAGGTTACATTTGTTTGGCTTGAGAGACGACGGGACTACAGCAGCCAAGTTGAACGGCAATGATGTCCGCTTTCATTTCTTCGGGCAGTCCAGCTTCGCCAAACGTAGCTTTGTGCATGAGACTTGCGTCGTCAAGGTTCCCGAAGGTGTCAAAGACGAAGACATACCATCACTCGCAGCTATGGGCTGCGGCTATCAAACAGGTATCTTCAAATCCTCTTGAGATGTAAAATGAAACTGGCGAGCTCATTCTTCTCATTTAGGAGCCGGCACCGTGGAGAACGTCTTAAAGCCATCACCGGACAGCTCCATTGTCGTTTTTGGGCTTGGAGCGGTCGGCCTGTCAGCGATTATGGCCGCAAAGTACTTGAACGTCCGACAAATCATCGCCGTGGACATTTTTGACCACAAACTTCCTCTGGCAAAAGAGTTGGGGGCAACAGACGTCGTCAACTCGACCAAGACACAAGACCTCGTCCAGCACATCAAGGACCTCACAGGCGGTGGCGGTGTCGACTATGCTGTGGACTGCTCCGGTGTACCAGCTGTGATCGAAGCCATGTTAAGTATGCTAGGCATGCGCGGGACGGCAGCAACTGTGGGAGTTCCGCCAGCTGGTGCGAAGATCACGATTGATCCTATGCTTTACCTTTTAGGAAGCAGGGGATACAAAGGAGTCCGTGAGGGTGACTCGAATCCTCCCATCTATATTCCTCACCTATGCAATTTGCAGAAAGAAGGAAAGTTTCCAGTGGAGAAGCTATGTAAGGTATACCCGTACCAGGATATCGAGCAAGCTCTGAAGGATTTGAAGGATGGCAAGGTAACGAAGCCCGTTATCAAGTGGTAGAGAATCCAGACAAGACAACAGACTTTTTCGCCAACCGCTACGTTTCGTCAAATGCAATAGCCTTCAATGATATGACGCCGTGAAGCGTGAGCTTGCTGTTGTTCGCAGAGTCATAAATGCGATGGGTTCCGGCGTCGTTCAAATCGACTGAAGTCGTTATGGGCGGATGTTGCGCGACAGTCTCATCAACCGACTCAGCGTACCGAGCTTGCTTACATTGATACAAATACTAGTTCTGCATGCATAACCACATGTAGATCCGATACGGTTTGCTTATGGCCAATGAAGTTGTCAATTCTGCTGATTGATCGATGGTGTGATGGTATTGCGCCATTGCCGACGTCGGCTTGATCTAGCATACACTTGAGATCCTTCGAGACTATCTATATTTCGGCGACGCCCATCTCAGGCAAAACAAAATATAAGAAAAGCTTTGCGCCAAGTTGAAGGTTATTACTTGCGGCATTAGCTTGCAAGTCACCCTACCGCCGACGAGCTGTGAGACATGGCTTCTCTGGAGAATGCCGCCACACCTGCCTCGCAATGTGGAAAAGTGGCTCGACTCGATTTTTCGAGTCCTGAACTATCACATAACGATGCAGATGTTTCGAGCACGAAGGCTTCAAAGCCTACAGAACTCTGGATCCGGTTAAATGATTTTTGTTCACTGGTACCCAAAAGACATGCCACACGAAGAAAAGAGCCTCACGCAAAAGCTTGATTTGAGCATTCTCATCTTCGGCTGCCTATCCTTCTTCACCAAGTACCTGGATCAGCAGTCGATCACCAATGCCTACGTCAGGTAAGAGTATCGCTGTTCACTCTACACGCAACGCTGACCATCAACAGTGGCATGAGAGAAGACCTCCACATCGTCGGCAACGAATTGAACTACATCACGGCGACATTTTGAGCTTCTTACTGCACGTTCATGATACCAGCTTGCTACTTCATGACGCACTATCCAGCCAACATCGTGCTTCCTGTTTTAGAGGTCGGATGGGGTCTATCGACGTTCGGACTTGCTTGGGCTCAGAATGTGGAGACTCTGCACGCCATGCGTTTCTTGACTGGTATGTTCGAGTGCTGCTCGTTCACAGGAACTATCTACGTGATAGGGTCGTGGTACAAGCCGAAGGAAATTGGTCGGCGGTTGTCGCTGTTCTTCATCGCAAGTCCCCTGGGTACTATGTTTGCGGGATACTTGTATGTTACCTCCTACGAATAATGAGCAATAAGCAACATACTGACTGAGATTCAGACAAGCGGCCGCCTACACGAATTTAAACAATGTACATGGTCTAGCTGGCTGGAGGTCAGTCGCAGGCCATCATCTCAGATAGTCTTTGCTCCGCTAATTTACTCGCGCAGGTGGCTTTTCATCGTCGATGCGATAATCACAGTGCCAATCGCTTTAGTGTGAGTCTTACCACGTTAGACGACTTACATCTTACTAAAGAGACTAGTGGCTTCTTCGTCTTCCCCGACGTCCCCTCGCGAAAAAAGCCTCGCTTCCTCAAACCAAACGAGCACGCCCTCGCCCGTCAACGCCTCGAAGGCCTCACAGCGCCACCCCAAGCGAAGCTCGGCTGGAGCATCTTCGAACGAGTCTTCTCAAGGTGGCGTTGGTACCTCTTCGTGCTACAATGGACTCTCATGGATCAGAACTTTGCGCCTTACTCCACGCCCTTCTCGCTATATCTCAAAGCACACAGCGACATTTACTCCGTTGTCCAGATGAATACCCTCCCGACGGTTGCAACCGCCATAAGCATCGTGTCAGCTGTTTTGTCGGGTCTGTTTGCGGATAAGACGGGCAGATTTTGGATCCCGGTCGTGGCTGTCACTCTTCCGGTGCTGGTTGGGATTTCGATGCTTGTGGCGTGGGATGTCAGCGAGAATGGACGGTTGGCCGCGTTCATGCTTACTGGTTTTGAAGGAGGTCAGGTGCGATAGTTCCCACTCTATATTATCTCACTGACTTATCAATTGTGCAGCTGTATCCCCAATGACCATGAGCTGGGCGTCCGTCGTCATGGCAAACGATGCAGAAGAGCGTGCAGTCGTCATGGCGAGTATGAATGCTATCGGCCAAGCAATTGCCGCGGGCACACAAGTGGTCCAGTGGCCAGCAACCAGTGCTCCGAACTTCCAGGCTGGCTTCCGGAGTGCTTTCGGAACAATAGTCGCGCAGCTCTTCATGGCCGCGGTCATATTGTTCTTCAGTTCGAGAGAGTTTAAGATCTGCACCTCCCTCATCTGCGAAGCCCACACAAGGAACTCGCTTTTCTGTGCCTGTGGCATGGCGTCGAAGCGAGCGAGTCCACGACCAGGGACAATGGCGTGCTTTCCTGTGCGGTCGAACTCTTGGACCTCAGCGAAGCGCTCGCCGATCCACGAGACCGCTCGCTTCACATTGTTGAGCCGCTCTGTGACATCTTGCTTCCCTGCTCTCAGCGCTGTCTGGTCAAACCAGCGTCCGCGGCGGGCACTGAATCTAGCCTGGCGAACGGTGTTGTCGAGGCTGCGGATGAGGTTGATGGGAATGGGAGGCTCGCCTCCACGGGCCTACTCGTAGATGAACTGGTGTTTGTCTGTACCCCCTGTGGCGATCTTGTCGCGGACATCGAGTTCAACGCAGTGGTAGGCGACGGCGAGAGACTTGTACTCGAGGTCGAGCTTGATGACTGAGGTGTTGAGGTCTTCGCACCAGTCTAGTGCCTTTTGGAGGTCTTCGGCCTTGGGCCATGCTTCCCTCTGCATGGTGGCGGTTGTAGTTGGGGAGTGTTTGGTTGGTTGGGTGGGAGTGGTGTTGCTTGGTGGGAACATGATTCTTACGCGTGGACCGGTTGATAAGGTATCTTTGGTGACTAGTGCGAGACAGACGCCTCGTCGTTGAACGGGTACCTTCACGGGTGGAAAAAAGGGCGAGTGCGTAAGTGAAGGGGATGAGTAGGCGGCAGGTCATATGGACTTCACTGTTGGGCGCGGGTCAATGTTACTGGAGAAAATGTGGGAAGGATAGATTTGGAGCTCAGATATTGATTGATAGTGATATACTTACTGTTCTGGTCTGCTGCCGCGATTGTACTCGGATCTGTACCTAATGGGAATGTGAGATTACTAGCGTTCAGTCAGAACCTGGGTCGTGGTCGCCATCGCATCGTTTCGCCAATCGTCCATTCAGTCGAACCAAGCCATCGCCTTCGGGAGACTCACCATCGCTTCTCTGCTCGGCAGGCCGTCCCTGCAGGATTTGTTCTCCCTAGACTTGCTCCTCGCCGTAGCCATCAGTTCGATTCCATCGAGCAAGTCACTAAGAGGCCCAATCATGCGGCCGACGTGAGCGCGAGCGGTGTTGATGTGCACGAAAGCTTGCTTGACCTCCCAATGCGTCTTGCTAGTCTTGAGAATCGCCTCCGCTTGATTACAAAGGAGAAGGATCTCGTCCATGGGAGCAAAGAAAGTATCATCGCGTCTCAATGTCCTCGAGATCCAAAATTGCTGATGAGCGGGAGCACATGTGGTGCAGTGAGCGTACTTGGCTTTCTGCGAGAAGTCGATCCCCCAATACCGAGCACCAGTCTCAAGGTACATCTGCTTGCTACCAGCCTGGAGAAAGCGGAGAGTGTTAACATCTTGAATGGCCCTATTCCTCCAAATACTCACACCGACCGGCTCTTGACACTTGGGGCAGTTCTTTTGAAGAACGATGTGGTTCTCCGTCGGCTCGTTTGACAGGTCGTTGTCCGCGTTGGTTGCTAAATACCAGAAGTCCTCCGTTGCGCTGTCGACGATGTCCTTGTTGGACATGCAGGGTGTTGAGCTTGCGAGGCAGAAGTGGCCACAGGCCCAGGTGATGAGTGTGTCTGTCATCTTGATCGATTGTTCTCAGCGCCGGCGATGAGGAAGTTAGTCAACGATAGAGAATGAACAGAAGAGAGCATGGCGGCGTCCAGATATAGTAATTCTCGGCATCAAGGACAGAGACAATGAGGATTGTTATCGCTTTGTTCGTTTTAAACAAACCGATTCACAATCGAGAATGTCTCACATTTGAAAGGTTAGTGGAACCTTCGTTCATCCTCGAAGACAAAGAAGTAGCTTGCAGCACCAGCATGCAGCCTTGGCCAAACACCACACGCCATGATACTCGGCAGAAGTATAACTGGATCGAGCATGAACCAATGTCTCTCCTCTTTCCCTCCACCACCATCGCTTGCTTCCCGGAAAAGCAAGTGATCTCTAACTCCGCAACCTAACCACTCCCAGCAACCCACCCCACTGAAGTTAATGTTCTCCCTCATCGCTTACATCCACTCCACCAAACCAAGGCAGAACGCCGCCCGAGCACAAGCTCACCATGCCCGACGCATCAAGCGGCGTCAGACCCAAGCGGCGCAGCAGCGCAGAGCAAGACTTCAAGCTCACCATCCGGCCACTTTTTGCCGTCGAGCCTCTCTTCACCGAAAGCCAGCAGCGCGAAGATGGCAAAGAAAACAGCTCAGGCGTCGGACTTTTTGTACATCGGCCAGTAGACGATGTGGTCAAGGTCGGAAACATCATGTCTGCCATCGATGACATGTTGCGGGATATGGCGTTGGAGGGGTATCTTCTGACAGTTGCACAGTCTGGAGTTGTGAAGACGTTAAAGGAGATTCGTAGGAGCGGGAAGATTGGTACGCTTCCGTAGGATGGAATTGCTGCCACCACCACGAGGTGAGCTGTGTGGAGCTCTCATGGGAGTCGACCGCGTTTTCCAGTTTACAGCCAGTGAGAGCGTTGACCAGACCAACATAGTGAATCTTTCTCGAATAGCAATAACAAACGAATTGTGATCAAAACATACCATATTTGTACCATTTTCCCAGCTACCATCGTATCAAATCTTGAAGTTCTGATATATATGACATTCACTAGGCGGCGGCGATGCACATCACTGTCTTTCACATATCAGCGGACCGACTTTTGCCACCATTGACTTCTACCACAACTGACCTCTGCTGCTACCACCACACTTCACCAATGCCATAGCTGCCATCTCACACAATTGTCTCCTTTCTCTCGCTCTCAATACTAGACTAACACGACGTAGTATGCTCAGCACTCAATAAGGAAAGCATAAAGATCCCCAACGAGAGCACTACTTTCTCTCCGCGGCACGGTACCCAGCGCGATTCCCATGTCGGATTACAGCTCCTTATCGTAAGTCATACGCGGCGAGAGATTCCAAGAGAAACCTGCTGATCTCTAATTAGATTCCCAAAGAAAAACGTTCTGCTCTAGTCTCTTCGCAAGCACTACTGCTGCAGAGACGCATCATGGCTCTCACTCAGCAAGACATGAATTTTCTCACCACCCGCGCCGACAGCACCGTCCCGCACTGCCTCTCCAAGGGAGAAATCGCGCTGATCCTCGTCCTCTGCACGCCGTTTCTCATCACCATCGTCTTCGCCGCCTGCTGCTACTATCAGCGATGCGCGAAACAGCGCGTGGAATAGCAGAGAATCGACGAGATCATCGCAGAGAGGGCGCGCGTAGCGGTGCTGGTAGCCCGTCAACGGGCGAGGTGGGAGGCTGCGAGAACGGGGGAGATCGAAGGTGAGAGAATCCGCACACTGGCGATTCTTGAGGGGCTTGTCCCAGAAGTTGCGGAGACGGATAGGTCGAGGGGACGATGAAGCTCTCTCGCTGGTCCTGGGGCTTGAATTGGGCGAGGGAGTGGAAGGCATCAGCAGGATGAGATTTGGATTGCAGGGGAGAATACTGCGAGACAAAGCAGATATCTTGTGCGAGTTGACACGGAGCTAGGCATCACCACACAATGATTGACCGTTGAGAGAATGCACATGGGTGGTGCAGTACGGACGGTAAACAACCGTTCAAAAATGAGCATCATGACGAGCTTTCGATTATTGCAGTATACGACATGCAATAATTAAGAAACTATAAGAGGGAAGGATGTATGCATGATCAAGCATCTTCGAGTGTGCAGCTTGAAGTGTGGTTGCCGCGGGAAAGCTGACAACACAGTCTGTGCTCGCCGCAAGTGGAGCTGGCTGATTTTGTCCTCCTCCTTGTCCGCACACCTCCGTCTCTTCCATCACCATCACATTATTTCCTTTCTGTCCTCTCCCATCACAATGCCTCCTCCATCACTACAGCCTCAGAGGCTGGCACCCTCTTCACTATGCATCAGATCGCAGGTCGCCCCTGCGTCGCGCTCCTTCCACACATCCCGCTCGCTCGAGGGAAACCTGAGCAAGCAGAAGCTCAAGCCGGGCAAGTCGACGCTTCTACGGCGCGAGATGGCTGAGTGGTTTGCTGGTCCTGGCTACAAGTTCCGAAGGCAGTTTCCGGGCAGCACAAACTACCTATCTGCATACGACAGGACTGGAAACCTTGCGCGCAGAAAGTACATGCGAGACGACGCGACTCAAACCGACCCCAAGGCAGAAGAACGTCGCGAGGCGCAGATTCTCAAAGCCGAAGAAGAGGAAGACATTGACGAAGCAGAGCGTCAAGCAAGAGCTGAAGGCCGTGCCGCTGCCAGAGCACAACGTGCAGCATTTCTGAAACGTACACCCAAAGAACGTCCTTCAGACTTGCGTCCCTTTCCTCTCAACGAGAACTTCAGGAGTCAAGCAGTACTTTCAGAAGAGTTCAGGGAGGAACTCTACCGTCAGATTGTCGTCAAGAAGATGGATCTGCAAGGTGTCTCCGCTGCATATGGCGTGGACATGCGCCGCGTCGCTGCCGTGGTGCGGTTAAAGACCGTGGAGAAGCAGTGGATTGAAGAAGTGAGTCTAACCATACCACCCACCACCACCCTCCAACCCCGTGCTGCTTCTATGATGATTATAATTTAAATCGATTAGTCTTTAAGACAAAATACATGGTTACACAATATTAGCATGCGAGCCTCTCTGACCCTACAGCACACAACACACCTTGTCGCAATCACGTCTTCTTGACAAGAACCTTGTACTGACAATACATTGCAGGGCAAAACTCTAGCCAGACCATATAATGATGCCGTCCTCGCTATGCTTCCCACCACACCCTTCGAAGCTGTTGCTGGCACTCCCCATGAGAGCATCAACGATCTTCCTGTGCACTCTGCCACTCGTCAACAGTTGTTCTACCCCACATCTGAGTCCCGGCAATTCACTCGTGAAGACGCCGCAAAGGCTTTCTCTCCCAACCTTCTCCCTGCCGACAAGCGTATCCCACACCCGCAGCTTGTCCAGTTGGAGCGCTGGAATGCCGAGGACATCAGCCGACCCGAGCGTCTGAAGCGCTTTGCCGAGATGGAAGACAAAGAGATCGCTGCCGGCGAGGAGAAGGCACGCAAGCAAAAAGAATGGGCCGAACGCACACAAAGAACCGTGCAAGGCCGTCGCTGGGACTTCCAGTTCCAGGACATCAGCGCAGATGCTGTTGGCAAGCATGGCCGCAGCAGCAAGGGCGTTGGTCACCGTTACGGTATGCCGCACACAGAGCGGAAGAGAGGCGAAGTCAAGATACCCACCAGCGTGGTTTGAATCCAGGTCTTCACGGACCACGGCTGCTTTTGTATTATGAAGGTTTGAACAAGCGATGGGCGGCGTATATGGGCTGCGAGCGAAACGATACCACTGTTGCGAATATGTATAACTATATTACTGTACCAACTACGAATGTGCGATGCTGTACAAGCATGATGCACTTCATTTTGAACAAGTGTTCTTTCCTCATCATCACCAACGTGCATTTTCTCAGCAATCATTCTCATTGCAGCTACCAAGCATGTTCTCCTATCAAATTGAGTTTTGTACAGAGTCCTATCGTGTCTTCACTATTGGTTACCCCACTTGCTGCACCCCACGAAAATCGAATGCGATTGAGAGCAGCTCCAACTTTTGACTTCTGCCACCTGACAACCCTGCGAGATCACAAGGCACGACCGCGAGTGAGTGCGTCTTTGCTCCACCCTCTCTCTCTCTATATCGCTGTCGTTACCTCTGGTACAAACAACTCGGCTGGCTACACCGGAAACCCACCTACACTGAGAGCTACACCCACCGAGTCCAGCACCACCTCATACCCCAACGTCATGGCCTTCACCACCATCCTCGCCTACATCTTCCTCGGCGGCCCCGTCGCCGTCTTCCTCACCACCCAAGCCCTCTACCTCCTCGCCAGCCTGCTTAAAAACCAGTACATCGACTACTACGCCCGCTGCGCCGCCTCCTTCACCGCCCTCATCCTCTGCGCAGCCTACGGCACAATCGTATCCGCGCTGCTGAACATCGTCGGCTATGGTGGCCTCGGACAATGGACCACTGCGCGCGCGTTCAAGTACACCATGCTGCTCTTCACCGGCGTGTGGTTTGAGATTGAGGACCCGGAAGGCTCGCTGCAGGGCGAGACGTGGGAGAAGCTGAGGCCTGCAGTGCTGCTCGGGAACCACCAGACGGAGCTGGATGTGGCTGCTGTTGGGCACATCTTCCCTAGGTACTGCAGTGTGACGGCGAAGAAGAGCTTGATTTACGTGCCTATTCTGGGCTGGTTCAGTAAGTTGTCATCCTCCACACCATGATTTCTTGCATATCCTCGCAAGCTCAGCCTTTCGCTAACAAATTCAACAGTGGCCCTCAGCAAAACCGTCTTCATCGAGCGCAAATCCCGCTCCCAAGCCGTCGCCGCCTTCGACAAAGCCGCCGCGCAAATGAACAAGAACGGGCAATCCGTCTACATTTTCCCCGAAGGCACTCGCAGCTACTACGACCACCCGGACCTCCTCCCTTTCAAAAAGGGTGCTTTCCACCTGGCCGTGCAAGCGCAAGTGCCGATCATCCCGATCGCGATCGCAAACTACAGCAATGTGCTGGACGTGAAGAGGAAATTGTTTAGGCCGGGGACGATCCCCGTGCGGGTTGCGAAGCCGATTATGACGAAGGGGAAAACGAAGGAGGATGTGGATGCGTTGATTAAGGAGACGAGGGAGGTCATGCTTGAGGAGTTGAAGGTTGCTACGAGGAAGGCGAGGAGTAAGGGTGTTGCGGTGGAGGAGGGGGAGAAGGTCAATGGGTCGGCGGGTAAGAGCTCGGGGATTGAGCTGGATGTCGCTGGTGGAAAGGAGTTGTGAGCTTCTGCGGTTTTCCCATCTGAGAGGGAGAAGGTGGTTTCGTGGACGCAGCAGCGATGATCATGAATTGATGTGTGCATAAGCTTTGGAAGAGCCGGTGGAAAGAATGGTTTGTATAGGTTGTGGTTTTGTGGTTTTGTCTGTTTCGCGAAGATGATAGAATGGCTAGCGACATAGATACCCTGGAAGCAAGCGATTGCACTATCGATTCGAACTGGCACACGACCGAATACTTCGGGCAACATTGAATCAAGCAAACACCGCAATCCACCTACAACTTTTTCCTGGCTACAGATGCTCTGTACAGCTCCACGCCACCAAGCACCACACCGCAACCTCACCCAGTCACATTCCTCTGCAAAGCAACATACGAGGTGAAATCGACCTGCGTCACCGCGCCATGCCTCAGGCCCTCCGGCGTCAATGAAGGCTCGCACGGAGTATAAGGCACAGAGAAGTCGCGAGTGTAGTAACACTCATACCCAGCTCCGGAATAGTTGTCCTCGAGGAGATAATACTTCTCCGGATCCAGAATGTCCCTATACGACGCCGGCCCCTCCCTAACCTGATCGACCGGCACGCCAATACGCTTCCAGTCTCCAAACAAACCATTATCTGAGCGCTCCAGGACAACGCGCCTGACTTCGTTGGTGTCGCTGAGATAGCGGACGTAGGACTCTCCGCCGAGGTACTGGATTTCTTGGTCGATTACCGTGGCTGTGATATCGGGGTTCCAGCGTTGGGGCGTGGTGAAAGTTCGGAAGTCGGAGGTGTGCGAGTAGAAGATGTAGGGGCCTTGCGAGGGGCCGGTGTGCGCGGTGTCGGATTCGGAGAAGAGGATGGATGACCAGAAGATGGCGTAGGACGAGGTTTGGACGTCCCAGGTTGCGGAGGGGGCCCATACCTTCGTTAGGGGTTAGTATTCATGCGATGGTGTTTGGTGAAGTCGTGTGGTAGTGGGGGGTGAAGACTCACGTAGCCTGCTGTCGGCGGCATCAATTCGACCAAACGCTCTTTTGACCAAGACACGCCGTCTGCGGAAGACTCCCACACGTAGATGCTCCGGGAGCCGGTTGATTGGGCGGCGCCCCAGTTGGTTTTGCCGATGTCTAGATCTGTGGCTAGCACAATGTACTGAAGAAGGGAACGACGAGTCAGTCTCCGGTCGTTTCTGCAGAGCAGCAACATCGAGGATGATCCATCTTACCTTCGACTTATCCTCCGCGCGGAAGATATAAGGATCGCGAGCTCCACCCGTTCCAGTCGTGGGAATCAAAGTCGCTTGGCCTCCATTGAGGGCTTTGAAAGTGGACGGGCTACTGGCTGGCGCTGTCAGGAAGAAGACGTGCGGCACGTCGCCTTTGAATGCTGCGAAGAGGTATCCAGCTGCTGCGGATTGATCGCTCGAACTGCCTTGGGGTAGAGCATGGCCAAGGACACTGAGTGCCAGCAGTGATGTGACGGAGTAGATCATGGTGTTGAGTTTGTATAACTGTTCCTGTGAGATGATCCTAATTCAGAGATGAGATTAATGAGTAGATTTGGCGAGAAAATGGTCTCCTATAAGTATTGTCAGCGATATAACCATATCGGCAGAAATGCATGTGGAGCCGGCAGTGATCCCACGCGCCAGGTCCCTGGCCTATTCTCCATCTTACAGTACTGCAGACCTAAAAACGCAACTACGCGCACATTAGCCGGGCTTGAAACACTATGGTTCGCAATACGATGTTATTTGGTGGCATGCTTTTGCTAACAACGTAACCGCGGCACTCGTTAGGAGGAAATGCGGAGTTGAAGATGCAGATCACTGCTGAAGAACCAGTGTTCAGATGCTCCGGTGGGGTGTTGTGGGGAAGTGAACTAAGATTAAATAAACTGTCTTGGTGGTTCCTTGGTTTTTTCGTATCGATCGAGGAGAGCCCGAAGTATTGCCTTTTCATCTAATCTGACTTGTTCTGAGGCCAAGCGCCTTCGAGGTTTCCATGGACATGTACCTTTAGGGTTACTCGAGAATGCTCTGGCTTATGTTGTGCAATATTTTGCAGTTGGAAGATGCCGTACGACAGGGTGCTCAGTGTCCGAGACACTCTGACGACAGGCATGAGGCCAACAAACATGGCCATATTCGGCTCAATCCAAGTGTTAGACCACACGAGACAATCATGGGTTAGTGTAAGAATTACTCGGCATACTCTCAATGGTCGTTGACAAGGCCGCTGGGCTAATTTTGTTGCTTCCATTGAAAGTGCTACTACTTCAGCTCAATTTGCGCCCACTAGCATATCCACTCGACGGTACTAGCTATTGACTACGACAGAATAGCGTCGGCAGCATCAAGCAGGACTGCTCACAAAGCTCCAGTCCTGATTTTTGAACCAATCGGCAACACTAGGCAGCTTAGGCGGGTGTTCCAGCTGCGAATGTCAGTAAAGTCAGGTACACGTGGAAGGCATCGTTCTGCACATACCTGACCCGGGTGAATCACGCTCGAATCGCCTCTCGCCTCGTACCCGAACTCATTGAAGTATCCCCACATGTCGTCCACCACCTGCTGCAGATCTGAAGGAAGCAAACCTTCAGGCTCACCAATAGGCAGAGCCACATACTCAGCCGGCAATCCAGTGGCCGCTGTGAAAGCGGTCACCATCTCGGGCAAGGTCATCCACTCGCGGTAAGCGATGAGATGTTTACCAGGCGCTGAGTCGATGAGGGCTTTGACGAGTGGGCCTGTGTCCTCTTCTCCAACGATTAAGGGCAGCTTGAGATCTTTGTCAAGGTTGCTAACGAATTGGATGGTGCTATTTACCTGTTGGTGAGAATAGGTTAGTATGATTCAGCAAATCTATTGATGCTGTTTCGGCTTACGTTTCTCGGCATTGCCATCGGATTAGAGGTGTAGTTGCTCGTGAACCAACCAGCCTGGAAAACGCTCGTCTTCGCCCACAGCTCAGGGTAAGTCTCCGCAGCATACTCCGCAGCCCTAGCCTTGAACTCGAAATGATAGACGTGCTCGTACTTTCCGCCTGACCACTTGCTCGCGTTCTGCAGGGTCGAGAGGACAAGTCGCTCCAGAGATGGGACGTTCGCTGCTGCATCGAAAGCATTCACGACCTGCTTCTTCTCGATCTCAGCAGCCCGCAAGTACAACGACTTGCTCTGCTCAGGCTCTGCGGTACTTGCTAGAGCGCCAAGGGTGCCCCAGTAGTCGCTGACGATGAAAATGATGTGGGCGCCGGCGAAAGCTGAGTCGAGAGATGCCTTGTCGTCGAGGTCTGCAGCGACCATCTCAACGCCCTGTTCTGTGAGCGCTTTCGCTTTGTCGCTGGAAGTGTTGCGAGTCAATCCACGGATCTTGTATTGCGGCTGTTCGAGGAAAGTCTTGATAACTGAGCCGCCTTGGTTGCCGGTGGCTCCAAGGACGGCGATGAGTTTTTGCGAGGACATATTTGCGAGTGTTGGAGAGGTGATGATGGTAGAAGGATGCTTTTTGATGCCATGTTCTCAGGATTTGCCAATGGTCTTTATGGGCTTGCTCCGTTCACATCCATAGCTCGTCGCCATGTTGAGCGGGCCAATTGATTGCCCGGTTCAATGGACTTCAACGGAGTCCAATGGAGCGGAGGAACAGTTCGAAGTCGCCAGCAGAGCGACTGGGCATTCTGAAGTCAAAAGTTAGCCCTAGTAGCACTGACCTGTCTGAATGTCGAAAGCCTCCGGCTTCTGTTGCAACTTTCACGCCGACGGATAGCGATTATGAGGGCCCCACACGCATTACAAAGACGTTTAGGGCTTTTGCGCCACTTTAGCTTTGGCTGCGAGAAATTTTAGGTAACATCGCCATGTTCTTGTGGCAAATTTATGGCAGATACGCACATGCATTCACTTTCTCGGAGAGTCTCAATTGCCCGTGTATATCCTCGAACTTGACTACCTACTCTACCACCCCAGTCCAGTGTCTCTGCCGCCATGCTGTCGCACTTTGCACATGCGCCTTCACGTCTACTTTCTCATCATGTTCCGCTCACAAGGTGTTCCCAGCAGTGTTGCCAAAGTTGCCGATAGTGGTAGGCTGCTGAGCGCTCGCAGCACCCTTGCCAATCTTTGCCACGGGCTGGTTGTTATTGCTAACAATCGCTGGTGTAGACTCGTACATGTTCCTAACGCAGCTGCGTCCGAGAGCAGCCTTGCAAGACGCATCATCGGTCGTCGGCGCGTAGATGTAGCCGGTGTACTTCTCAACCGTCGCCTTGACGTTGCGGAAGACCGAGCCTTCGACGAGCGCCCACGCAGAAGCACCTTCAAAGGCATGGCCGATGTTGTCATTCCAGAAGTTGTTGACAATGTGGACTACGGCGTTGCCTCCGAGCTTGGGCGAGCGGCCTCGGGTGTGGTGGATGTAGTTATTCTTAAATGTGATTGTGTCTTGGTCGCCAGTCAGGTACACGGCCCAGTAGTGGTAGGTGTCACAGCTGGTGGACCACTTGGTCTGGCCGTCGATGAAGTTGTTGGAGATTGTGATGCCAGTGTTTCTAGCATTGCCGGTCACGATGTGCTGGCGTCCGATGAGAGATGTCTGTCGATTCTGTTAGCCATTTATATCTAAATTCAGCGACCTCAGATCAGGCTTCGAACATTGACGTACACGGATATGGTCGACCCAAACATTGGAAGAGCCGTCGAGAGTGATAGCATCACCGCCCCAAACGTACTGGGGGTTGAGATCCCTGATCTCGAGGTTTTGGATGATCACGTTGTTGGCGCCTCCAGCGACACGGAGACCTTTGCCCAGAATGACACCGTTTCGCCCGACCCCCAGAACAGTCTTGTCGCTAGACACCATGAGGGGGTTCCTGGCTGCTTTGTCATAGGTCACTTGGGCCTTTGGTGCAGTTTTGGGGCACCAGTTGTTCGCATTGATGGCCAGCTGACATGCGGGTGCAGTCCCGTAGGGAGCACATCCGGTCTCCGTGGCTTTGCCTTCGGTGCCTCTGAAATCGAAAGTCTTGGTGATGATAACGTTCAGAGGGCCCTGCTGACGAAGGTAATTGGTCAACTCAGCGTTGGTGTTGGGTGTGACTGTTGGTCCTGACCCGCCACCAGTGGCCTTTGAACCAAAGCCTTCCGGCGTGCCCCTGACAGCAGCGGCGCTGACTGTGGAGAGAATGGCAGCCAAGGCGCTGCCAAGTGCGATACTGCTTGTGAGCTTCATTGTGTAGGGTTCCGGTGATTGTGGCAAAGATGGTATGATGGGTAGGATTGTGGATGGAGAGACCGTAAGATGCTGATGAGAGATTTACAGGTGAGATTCTTACAGCAACTTATACCACCGCACGCTCCGGGCTTCGGCGTATGTCGTCGCGTATAATTTTCATCTTTGCTCAATGAGTTCAGTAGCCAGCAGTAGTCTCTCTCGGTTCTCATCGGTGCAATGGTACGTGAATCCGTGTTGAAGATTCTTCGTCGAAGGTTTGGTCCACTGATTGCTGAAGATATGATTGCATGCAACCCTACAGGTCTATGCCTCATAACATCTGGCACGCATGGTCCGCCCTAAGCACCGGTGCTATAGCTTTGCAGTCTGTCCGCAATGGCACCATGGAGCTATAGGTGGATCTTGATCCTTCGAGCGCAGATTAAGCTTCGCATCGCGCCTTCCATCGCAGAGCCGCAGTATCTCGGTCTCCAAATAGCGACATATGGCATGTCTACCTGGAAAGATGCAACCATTCGTTTCTACGACACATAGCATGCCGAGAGCAAAGCAGCCAATATATTGGCAAGAAGCCATACTGATACCCCCGACCTAATGGGGCGCGTGGCGGGCGAAGCAGCGAGTTTCGATAACGCGTTGACGTCGGAAGGAAGACATCTCGGATGAAGTCTGTCTTGTGAAGGTTCAGAACCAGATGATACCACGCCACTAGCACGGGGCCACGAGGAAGAGATCGACGTGCTGTCGAACCGAGCACCTCACAATCCTTCACGTGGTAGAGGATGAAAGGAATCCGCAAAGATCGACGGATGTTGCCGCAAAACGATTTGAGTTCGCAGTAGGAGAAAGGAGTTGCAGTGGTTTGAATGCGGCTCCACGTAGGGTTGTTTAGGCTAAGATATTCTCTCTTGTAAGCTTTGTTGGCAGGCGAATAACATAGCATAGCGAGGTTACTTTCAGTCTGGACGGGAAGGAGTCCGAGCACCGTACAGAGATATACGCAACAAGTATCACACACTACGCTTAGGAGTTCGGAGAAATTATTGACACGTTAGAAAGAACCGCATCGACTGCCTTGACACGAACAAGATCAGCATCATCCACGTGACTGGAGGCTGAATGTCTCACTGCGCTTGTCGTCGGCTCCCACTTTGCCTGCACCATCAGTGCGCAACCTTCCCTTGACCATGCATCCATGCCTCCTGATGATCACCGCGCGAGCAGCAACCTAACAAGATCCTCCATCCGGATCTGTGGCCAAGGGGGCTGAGTGTGCCATTCTCACACATACCAGGCTTAAGTTACCAGCACAGGAGCTTCCCGATGTATGGTACTTTCCGAGACACTGTACATTCGAGCGTTAATGAGGATCAGCATGCGGCTAACTCCTCAACTTGGCTCGCTTTGCGCGACGCAGTACGCAACACATGCCATCGTTCGCCATGGCTGGCTGAGCAATGGTCATGGCTCGTCAGATCTTTCTGAGCAGACGTTGTGATCTCCGCGGCTTGTTGGAGCAGATCTTGAGGAAGTCGAGTTCCGTTTTGACCTCTCTGTGGCAACCTCTTTGAAGCGTGCCCCAGATGCTGGTAATCTTCCCGGCGAGCCGGAGGAGAATAGTTTCTTCTTTCGTCCAGGCAGTCTGGCGCTGACGTCTGAATTGTGGGAATTGACTGGTGGCATCGAAGCAAATCACGATCCCATCTTGTATAGCCCACGAGGAACTCGGTGACGCCCTGGGAAGTGTTGTAAAGGGTTTTGGTCTAGTCGAGAGACTACCATAATCTCGGTCTTGGCTTACAATCAAGGCGTGTAGGTATAATCTTAATACTCACTATATATCACTCAATGGACGTGCGACCTACGAGCTCTGTGACAACAGCGACTTGATGGCCTGGCAGCCCCTGGAGACGGGAAGCCAGAGGCATTTCAGGACGATGCGGTCTCCCAGCTACTATGACCTACAGTAATCCCCGCACCGCTAGACAAGCAGCGCCAAAAAGTGCTTGACCGGACGGCCAAGAGACGCACATTATCCAGTCCATGTGTTCTTGTTCCTGAGTTCAAATACAAGAGTGACTATGAGTCGATTCCCATCATCAGCTCGGTGGACTCCGCTAATTGGCTTTACCCCAACTAGCGCGTGACGCCGTAGAACAAGGACATTCGCTTGATTGCTTAGTGCATTGCACTCATTATTGCACGTCGCCGTGTCGATAAGCAGACGTCGCAATATTGCCCACTTGAGCTTCCCATATATAAAGTCTCCAGAACTCAAAACCATGCATGAATTGTACTTGTACGAACTCTCTGCCGAGAATCTCAACAAGCCATGGTGATACTCGCCGCAGCCGCAAGCACAAGCATCTTGTTTACGGCCTTCTACCGAGTGATGCAACTACCGGACTCCTACAAACGACATCATGTATACGGCGACGATGACGGCGAGGCTGTCCCTGCCGAACACAATGGAACTCGAGATCGAACAGCGAGGGTTTCAATAGCATTCTTCGCTTTGGCCGCATTCCTATTATCTGCTTGGAACTGGACCATCCAGAACCACGGTTCAGCACTCACTATCATCACGGTCTCATGGGTACGTTGTCTGCCTAGCTACCCATTGGCTTTTCTAACGCGGTCCACAGATGATCATCACTTTGGACTCCTTCTTGCTTGCTCTACAATCGCCTCAAAGACCACGACGCTACGCCATTGGTCTGCTGATAGCGGCCTCATCACTCACTTTGTCAGTCGTGTTGGCAATAATTAGCTCCAAGCAATCTTCGGATCGAGTTACGTTTTGGGCTCAAGTTGTGCTCGGAGTTTTCCTTGCTTACGCATGCTGTTCTTTGCAACGGCGACCTAACGTGTTCTACAAAGGCAGCATCGTCGACGGACAGTTCACTGGGTCTGTCATCTCGAGGTGGGTTATTGCTTCGTATTTTTATTACAGTATTAGGTACTGATTGTAGCAGATACACTTTCGCATGGATCCGTCCACTCCTGGACCAAGCACGTAAGGTACGCGGCCTCGAATACCATGACCTACCCGCACTCGGACATGCCACCAGGTCGCAAGACTTAAACGCCGCTTTCCCTTCCGATCAGGTCAACACACGACCTCTGTGGAGAGTCATTGTTAATCATCACTTTGCCCGCGTTTGCCAGCAGTGGATTGTGGCCGTTGTCGAGAGCTTCACTTCTGTCATTCCCGCAGTGTGCATGTGGAGGATTTTGTCCATCCTCGAGAACTCTACGTCGCTGGATCCTACTGCAGTTTGGCTATGGGTCATTTGTCTTGCAGTGTCCAAAATTCTGCATGTCGGTCTGGAAAATTGGTTAGAGTGGATCAACTTCGCTATCTTCGCGATACCTGTGCGTTCACAACTATCGGCAGCTATTTTTGCAAAATCACTGCGCATGGTAACTGTCCAAGCGGACACCTCGGAAGTCAGTCCTGTTGCACAGGAGACCAGCGACGACGATGACGAATCCGAACCATTACTGGCGCAAAACCAAGGAGATCAAAGGACGCAGGCCGGGGATGAACAGCCTGTCGATACAGCCGCCAAAGGCATCATCAACCTCCTTGGAGTGGACGTACAACGCGTTTCCGACTTCTGTGGCTACAATCAAGATCTTCTTCGCGGCGTTGTCAAGGTCGCCATTGCCGCTGGATTCCTCGTCAAACTGCTCGGTTGGTGGAGGTATATATCTATCAGTCATTTTTGCCAAAGCCATACTGACCCGTACTTAGCACACTTGCAGGTTTCGCCGTGCCCGTGATTCTACAGCCACTGAACGGTGTCGCAACCAGACATTACACGCAAAAACAGCTCGCCGTCATGGCAGCCAGGGACAACAAGGCACACGTTGTCACAGAGGCTCTACACGGCATTCGACAGATCAAATTCTCTGCGACAGAGCAACAATGGGAAAAGCGCATTCTGGACGCCCGTGAGCAGGAATTGAAGGCCCAGAAAAGTGTCTACATTTGGGCAACGTTCCTGACATTCACTTGGATTGCCATGCCTGCTTTGATAGGCGCTACTGCGTTATCTGTGTATGCCTGGCAAGCGCAGCATATCGAAGCCTCGGTAGCTTTCACCGCATTGTCGGTGTTCTCGAGCCTTGAGTGGACGATCAGTGCCGTGCCCACAACCATCACGGAGATGCTTGATGCCCGAGTCAGCACGGACAGAATTCATCAGCATCTCAAGTCCGAAGAGCGACTTTCGATCCAAGAGCCCGGATCATTCGTCGAGCTCAAGAACGCATCGATCGCCTGGCCCTCGGACTCCAACGCCATACTGCGAGAACTAAGCTTGCAATTCCCAACTGGAGCGCTCAGGTGAGAAAGACTACATATACTCAGATGGTCTTTTGCTGACATTTCACAGCGTGATCCATGGCAAGACTGGCACTGGCAAGAGCTTGTTGCTCTCAGCTATCATTGGCGAGGCCAATATCCTTGAAGGTGACGTCCAAGTCCCGAAGGCACCTCCGATGCACATGAGGGGGAACGAAAATGCTTCTGCCGAGAACTGGATTATCCCTTCCGCTATTGCCTATGTGGGACAAGTGCCGTGGATCGAGAACACTTCGATCAAGAACACCATATTGTTTGGGCTTCCCTACCATCATGAGAGGTATATGCAAGTAAGTCAACCACAACGTGATGCAGTCTTGTGCCTGCCGTTGGCGATACATCCATGATCCTCGATTACCAGATAACTCTTGTGTTTCTGAGAGAAGCTGACAGCTATCCTCTTACGCAGGTTCTACATGCATGTGCACTCTTGCCAGACATCGCTATGCTTCCAGACGGACAAGACACCGAGGTCGGCGCGACTGGCATCAACTTGAGCGGCGGTCAGCGGTGGCGGTTGACCTTTGCAAGAGCACTGTACTCCCGAGCGGGCGTGCTGGTATTGGACGATATATTCAGCGCCGTAGACAGCCACGTCGGACGCCACCTACTCAATCACGGCATCCTCGGACAGCTTGGCGCCAACCGGACCAAAATCTTGGTCACTCATCACGCTGGTTTGGTCGATCCGCACGCTTCATATATCGTTACGCTGGACAGCAATGGTACCGCAAACGTGGTGGATAGACCTTCTCCTAAGATCGGGACTCTTCTCGCTCTGCAGCAAGACCAGCCTAGGGATCTGGGATCGAAAGAACCCAATTCCGAAGGCGACGTTGACGGCCTTGGAAATGAAGCGCTGAAACCAAAGCCGAAGAAATTCGTGGAGGACGAGGTACGAGCCCAGGGACGGGTGAAATGGAGCGTATACAAGATGTACCTCTTGGCCTCTGGAGGACTCCAGTACTGGATCATGACTGTCTTGATGTTCTCGCTCGCTGCAACCTCTACGATCGGACGTTCCTACTGGTTGCGATTTTGGACGAGCTCCTATGCCGACAACAACCCAACAACAACCGATGTCACAAGCCACCACATGGAGCAGGGATTGCAACCTCAGCAACACCAGCTCAGTTACTACCTAGGCATCTACATGTTGATCTCGTTCATCTCGGTGGCCTTGGTCGGTATCAAAATCACCTTTGTACTGGTTTCCTCCTTGCGTGCAGCTCGCCATCTGTTCGAAATCGCTGCTCTGAACGTTCTTCAGGCACCACTGCGCTGGCTTGACACACAGCCCATTGGCAGGATTCTCAATCGATTTGTGGGCGATTTCGCACTCATTGACAGCAGAATTGGCGGCGACATCCTATGGTTTACGAACGGCTTGTTCTCTGTTGTCACAATCGTTGCATCCGCATTGTTCGTGTCGCTCTGGATGTCAGTCCCGGTGGTTGTCCTTTCGCTGATCTGTATCTACATCGTCTACCTCTACTTGGACGCTGCCCGCGACGTCAAAAGGTTGGAGTCGAGTGCCAAATCGCCCATATTCGAACTGGTCGGAACTGTGATCTCAGGACTGCCCACCATACGCTGCTTTGGAAGGGTCGATGACTACTTGGATCGCATGTACGGACACATTGACCGGTATGCACAATCATCATGGTATATCCTCCTCGCTACGCAGTGGATGAAGTTCCGCCTCGGTGTTCTTGGGGTTGCATTCACATTCTGCATCGCTGCTGGAGTGGCGTACTTCCCAGGCATTGACGCATCACTGGCTGGCTTCGCGCTCAGTTTTGCTCTAAATTTCGCTACTGTCGCCGAGACCACCATCAGCAAGTATACGGCGACTGAACTGGATATGAACTCGATGGAGCGCGTATTGGAGTACATCCAGCTCGAGACGGAGTCGACCGCTGGCGATGAAGCCGAGACTTCGTGGCCGTCTCGTGGCAACATCGTCTTCCGGGATCTCGAAGTCGCGTATGGCAAGGGCTTACCGCCAGTACTGAAAGGCATCGGTTTCGAAGTTCCATCACGCCATCGAATTGGCATTGTTGGCCGAACCGGCAGTGGCAAATCTTCTCTCACGCTTGCCCTCTTCAGATTTCTGCAAGTCCGTAGGGGCTGCATCGAGATCGACGGCGTTGACCTCAGCAGCCTCAAGTTACACGACGTTCGAAGTCGACTGGCCATCATCCCACAAGACCCAGTCTTGTTTTCCGGTACCCTGCGATCAAATCTTGACCCTCACAACGAGCACAACGATGTCACCCTGCTGGAAGTCCTAGAGCGCGTGAGTCCGACCCAGGCCACATCTCGCGAAGGATCGCAGAGCCGCGAGAGCATTTTCAGGAACCTTTCATTGGCCATCAGCCGCGGAGGTTCCAACTTGAGCCAAGGAGAGAAGCAGCTGATATGCCTTGCTCGTGCGATTTTGACTCGACCAAAGATTCTTGTACTGGACGAAGCGACAAGTGCTGTAGATATGGAGACCGACGCATTGATCCAGCGCAGCATACGCGAAGAGTTCCGCGATAGCACTGTGCTCGTCGTAGCACATCGGCTGAGCACGGTTGCGGACTTTGACAAGATTCTAGTCCTGAGCGATGGGAATCTTGTCGAATATGATAAGCCGCAGGTGCTTGCACAGAACAAGGGGCCATTCTGGGATATGGTGAAGGAGAGTGGAGAGGATGATGCTTTGAGGCACTTGCTTATATGATGGGCATACAGCAAGCGGTGTTATCACCTACTCAGCACTCTAGTACTAGCCGCTCAGCTTAGTGCCTATAGATCCTATCTCAGGGCACAATACATAATGATAGAATTGTGCGAAAGATGTCTCCGAATAATACAACTAAAATAATCATCATGTCTAGAAATTGTTTGCATCGTTGGTAATCCGCGATGAAGTCCGAACCGAAGCGTTGCATTCAGAGACGGCCTTAGAGCATTGGCATGATTCCGTGTCTCTGTGCTGTATTCCATTGCAAACACTTCCCTCACCAGAACCGTCGGATCTTCCTCGAAACTGTTCTTCATCGTGAGCCAACCATGAGCTCTCCCTGTCGTCCTCCGAACCCATCATGTTGCTTCTTTCGCTAAACACAACCGATTCTTGCTCCGGTCTTTCATGTAACTCGAACATTGATTCATCGTCACCTTCTCGTGCGGCTTCATCCTTACCGAAAGTAACAGTGGCTTTTGCTATGTACCTTGGAAGCGGGTCTGCGCCACAGCGATCGTCTTGAGCGATCAAAGTGTCAATGCTCTGCCCTCTTGTGGTCCTCAGTACGGTCGAGAATCTGTTAGAATAAGACACGCCGTTGTAGACAACATTGATGCATCCGACAATACAGGCACACAGAGAGAGCCCGAGCGCCAGACCATACGATAGCCATAAATTAGTTCGATCGTAAATGTAGACATTCTGAGTCCACCGTCTGGTCACGGTAACTTCTTCATCGGTATCCTTGGTGAAGGCGGGCTCACTGAGGAGAGACATTGTGATGTTTTGTACCAACTGCTCGATCGCTGTAGCTAGGGACTGGTTGTAATGGGGTGCGGTAGATGCATACGAAGGGCTGGCAATGACATTGAAAGATTCTGTCCTTTCACCGTACACTTTCAGAACCTTCCAGTGACTTTCGTCGGGCTCTTCGTCCCAAAACATCTTGGTCGTGAACGGCATCAATCGATCAGTCCATATCAATGCACTTTGCATCAGTTCCCTAGGCTGAAAGACAAGGTTTTCCCAGAAGTAATAGGGTATGTTGTCACCTCCTTCATCCAGATACCGATCGAGGTCGGCAATAATGCCGGAGAATAATCTTCCTATACTCTCCATAAGCGCCATGTAGTTGAAAGCGGCCTTATCAGCGTCGGGCATTCGGTCAATCCTAGGCAGGGATGTGTTGAGTGCACGCTTCGGTGAGCGAAGATGCTCCGGTACATGATTTTCCATGCGAATGTCGACAAGGGAAGGTGATATCCAACCGTTTGAGTTAGAAGTCATGTTCACTACATAAGATGCGTTGAACAATGAGCATTTCAACAGACTCCATGTCTTTGCAACATTTGCTGTCCACATATTTCTTGTCCCAACAAAAAGGGCTGCCGCATCTTGCTCTAAGCCGCCAAGATAGCTTGAATGGGACTCTGCGTAGGATGCTCCAGGTGCCCTTTCCAATGGTAAGGTGTTGTTGGGAATGGACCCAGCTTCGAATGGGACTAGAGATGTCGCGTTCGGCGCCCAAGCGATGTAGCCCCAAAGATTCGTACAGGCGTTCATGAATTGCGATTCGGGATCTGATCTCCCAGAAATATGATCACAGCCTGAAGCGATGTCGAAAGATCGTAAGATATCCGATGGATGTTCCTTACACTGTACGGCAGGAGCCATGAACCTCAGCATGTAGGTAGAATTGGCATGTCTGGCGAGTGAATTGAGAATTAATCCTTGAGAAATAGTAGCTGCGGCTAGATGGGAAAACTGGAGGGACGGCGCGTAGTACGATTCGTCCCGTGCGTAGGCACGAACGCTATCACGGTATGTTGTGGGTCGCCAAATTGCCATTGCGTCGTTGGCTAAGAACGGTTCGGGTACAAGTGCTCCAATCTCGTCAGTGGCCACCATTGACTGAACCGATAAAGTTGCAGGTGGCAAGAGCGCAGAAAATGGCACAAGCCACGAACATACAGCCAGGATTTCCAGAATAGGGTTGCTCGCAAAAGCTCGAGGATCCAGAAGATCGAACAGAGAGCCTATAGCTCCAGCAAGGGAATCGACATGGGCAACGGTCAAGGATCTTCGCATCAATCGGCCCCAGAATATCTGCCAGTACGCGGCACCAACAGCAATGACCAGAGAAGCACGTACCAGGAATGCGAAAGCAGTGCCGATCGCAGTATTGATCTGTTGGCTGAGTAGGTAATTGTCGACTTGCCGCCCGTTTAAAGAAATGTAGAATAGATGATGACCGATCGCAAACGCTAGTCCAGCTACGAATGATGAGACTATAGTTGTAGGGATCCGCCAATGCGCATTCCGGACGGCGCTTGAAGTAACCATTCTGAGACACAGCTTCCATGTATCGTCTTAATTGCGGCTCGAGACAGAACACAAAGCAATTGTGAGACAAATCCAGAAAGTTTGTCAAGAACCACGACGGGTTATCTATTCTAAAGTAGCCTGACCTCCAAAGTTCTTTCATTCGAAGACAGTAGAGGCTTGAGCTATACCCGTAGGATCCGTACTAGCCGCTACCGGTGAGGTAGAGTGACACGCATGACAAGGCTGAGATGCATATGAGCCAAGGCTCGTGATGTGAAGACAACAACTCTCGGTCAGTAGATTGTTGACTGTCACGCCGCGTGACATTTACACGAGGAATAAGACCCTGATGTTCACACTCTTCAATACGCCGCCTGGAAGATCGAGGTGGAAAGTATGCAGGCTTGGTCAGCTTCAAAGAGGGGTCACCTGGTGCTTCTGCAGAATCTGTGCCCCTCACTCTATCTTGAGATAGCTAGGATGGTGTTGGTTCGTCGCCTCATTTGAAAGTGCATGGACGACAGGCATGCACTTCTTTCACGATGCAGCCTTAGCCGAGTCTAGGCGTCAGCTCACTTTACTCTGTGTGCCTCAAGTCCAGAATACCAGTACTGCGCCAGGTAACCTGATCGCAATAAATATAGCAGAATTGAACCGTATGTGAACGATGTGAGCCAGTATTCATACTCCATCGGATCTTGCAGAGTTCAACCCCTTTTTGTTCTAGGTCAACAGACTGCCGTAGGAAAGCACTTGAGATGGAACTTCAGCTCGTACCCCTCCACAATCACCTTGATCGAGTCTTACACTGCCACTCCGCCACACACCCTATCAGACATCCCGTCGCCAATGCTGGTATCATGCTTTCGTAGGTACACCGTAGCCGATACTGCTTGTCAGTCCGATCTTGGTGTTCTCGAAGACCCTCCTCAGGTACTCTGCCGCCTAGTGCTTGCCTGCTTCGCCATCACACGGCTTGACGGAAAGCTTGCCGTACAACGTAAATATACGTGCTCTCAGCATCAGCTGGAGACTGAGCCATCAGTCCGAGCATGTCCTGGCATGTTCCATTCCTCGATGTATTTCTTTTCAACAGTATGACGACAACGAGGCTCTTGATGATTTGAGTTGGCAGGATGCATCAGTCTATTCCAGGACAAACCTGTAGCCCAGGTCGTGGATCATCCCACAACACCTTACAATACAATACAACGTCCAGGAGAAGAATGGAGCACCAATTCAAAGCTCGAATCAGCGGGCATGTTAACCCGCCAACCACGAGGGTCGAGGCAAATATTGGCTAATCAATCAACGCATCATCTTATAATAACAGGCTCCCGAGGCTTCCATTTGATCGGAGACGGCACTTCGTCTTGGTTCCAATTCTTGGTACCATAGCGAAGCGAATGCGCATAACAGAGAGTTCAATGTGTCACCCATCACACGTAAGATCAGCCCAGTCGCCAGCTTGAACCCAAAGCTTCTCGACAGACAGCTCTCAACTATCGCGCGAGCCTTTTCCTGATCATCCAACTCGGCCTCGCTATTGCGAGGGTTCGGAAGAGACATGAGGGCGAATGCCAAAGATCCCACCCAGTTTGTGAGGTCGTTGATGAGCTGAGAACCAACCATGAATTCGATGGCGTAGAAGTGTTTCGCAACATACTCGGGTCCGTTCCATCCGTCTCCAGGCTCCAGAGTTGACATCGCTTTTGAGAGTGCCTGGCCCTGGATGATGTAGTCTGTGAGCAAGGCGCTCGCCTCTTCGACGCTGTATGTCCTTTCATTTTCGCTGAAAGAAGGAGCAGTCATCATAGGCACACCTTCCAACAGTGGACTGTTGCGCATGCCGTCTGTGTTCACTTTTCCTCCGCCCTCGGCCCAGAGCGCTAAGAACAAGTGTGCGCACGTTGAAAGAGTGGGTTGCCACGATTTGAGCAGAGGAAGTAGTTGGTGAGCGCATACTCGTCGCCAATACCACCGTGGTAAGACAACACTGTATACGGGCTGTCGGGGTCTCCGATGGTATTGTTCTATAAGCGATCGAGATCGCCGATTTGCATCATCCCAACATCTGCATATACGCCTCCATAGCGTAAAAGCAGAGGCCAGCGAACAAGGTCAGAGGCATGTTGAAGCGCGTATGTACCGCTCAGGGTTTCCTGCGCGAAAGCCTAGGGGAACAGTGAGGGATCCGCAATGTCAAGGAAGTTGCTGATGTTTGATGATGATCCGGGTTTCCTATCGACAACCCGAACCACCCATCCGAGTTTCGAGAACCGCCGGTGCCAAGCGCGGATGTTACGTTGGCAATAGTCATGCATTTCAGAGTCACCGCTATGCCAGAATAACCAGATGTTCTTCTCGTTGCCCTCAACAATTGGTTTCGGATTGAGGAGATCCTCGTCCACCAAGAAATCTGATCTGGTATCGATGTATTCGGGAGGAATGGCGTGCATTCCGTTCGGTAATTGATACTCCATATCGACGACTTCGCTTTGCTGGTCAAGAATAAGATGTTCTTCGCTCATAACCTATGCAAATGCAATAAGGGATTGAAAAGACTTGGAGTAATTGTTGCATTTTTGTGTTTCGCAAGTGCTAGTTCTTATGCCATCCGACAATACGCTTATCAGCAGATGCATCAGAATGAGTCATTTTGACCTATCCTTATAGCGTCTGGTGCACAACACAGCTATCATTATTCTTGAACAGCCACTCGCAATTATCCGCTCTATCATAAATTTTATGATGCTCTGTCACTGCAATGCAATGCAAGACAGCAAGGTGTGAGCGCCGTGGAGGTGCGTTACCAACCGTTCTCATTCGCTGAATAGTTCTTCTCGGCGCTTCGTCATGCAGACAGCTTCTAGGTGACAGCTCTTAAAGACTTTGAATGTAGCCCTATCAGCGGGATTGTGTAGAAAGATCTAGCTACCGCTTGTTTATGTGTCACGTCTTCCGCTTATTAATTCTAGATGCATGTGTGCTATGGTGCTGTGGTCGTCTTATCACAGCGCACATTATGAATCTTCTTTCAAAATCGCCTAACGTAGTTGATGTCTTACGGACGCACCCCACTTTCCGACGCGGTTACGCAGGACGGTACCAGATGTTCCCAGTCAGTACGGCATATTCCACGAGCGTGATAACAATTACGCGTGGCCGCGTCGCTAAGCGGGGTGCGTCCGTAAGACATCAACCACGTTATGCATTATGTCGGCTAACACCGTGGAAGAGTCAAGCATAGTGTGCGAGGGACGAGCGTGCAGGATCCAGGATGCAGGAGTATATAACTGCATGTCATTCATGAGTAAGGATAGCTGAATCCAGGAATGATGATAGCGAAAGTGCTATGTCCTGTTCGGTGCCAAAGCTGCGCCGTAGGCGGCACGGGCGCCAGAATCTTTCCCAAACAGCCAGGAGCGACGATGCCGCAACGCCGCAAGCTGTCACAGTCGATGAGAATGATACGCTGCAGACGCAGCGCAAAGTGGTCAGGTGGCTGTTGGTATTGACCATATTTGTCTGTGTAGACTTCGGATCTCGCCACATTTGAGACGTCCTAAGTGACGGCGTTCTTAAATATTTGCTGGAGTGTCAGACCCACTCTGTGCTGTCCGTTGCGGCAGACAACCCGACCGATACCCGAAGCAGAATCCAAACAAACCACCTCATCGCGATCGTATTGCATCCGATTGACATCCAATACCTGCGTATCAGCAACCGTCTCCGACTCTTTCTGCATGTACTCGACACAGATCCGATAGAAGTAAGCTACAATTACGGGTTTGACAACGTCACCAGTATAATCGGTAGGCCAAGAGCATTGCAACTTTATAGCAGGCGTCTCGACGAAGACACAGTCACCTCGTTCGAAGTCCCTACAGATCTGTTCGCCTTGCTCCAGAAGCCATGTTCGTTCACTGTGCTCATTCTGTATTGAGAGTGATATAGTCGAGGATGAGGCGTGAGCTCGTGAATCTTTGCCCGGAGGATATTCAAACTGTAGTGGTGGGTCGACCTCATCCGCAGTCGATGAGATCGTTCCTCTGATCATATCGTTGAATTCTCCCGTTTGTTTCTGCATGCCAGTCGAATGAGATGACCACGGTTCGTAGAGAGCGACTACACTTTCGTTGGGCGGTGGAAGCTGGCAAACTGGTTCTATCAACACCTTTCGAATCGTTGCCTCCAAAGCTTGGTTGAAACCGTGCATGACTGAGAGTAGGTTTGTGTTGTTCTTCCAGTCGAGGGTAGTGTATGTGGGCAACGTCCACCGGTCGTAGATCTTACCATGAGTCCGCGGAACGATAAATCGCCCGTGGACTTTGAGGAAAATGTAACACAGATAGCACGCACTTTTGCTCGCACAAATCACCCTTGGCAGATCTTCATGAGGCCGCTGCTCATAGGAGAGTAAGATCTGAATCTCAGCATGGACCTTCCATCTCGTATTACAGCAGAGGCGGCGTCGAAACTCTTTTCTAGCCTGCTCTTGGAGCTGATGCAATCTATCACGAGAAGCTTTGTTCGTCGTTCTTGACCAGATGCTTTCGAAATCTTGCAGCGCATCCTTCAAATTGAGGTCCCCTGCATGTAGCTCAGGGTTAGCGATAGGCTTAACCATGATTTGTTGAAAGAGCGAGTGGTCCCTCGTTCTGGATGCATTGGCAAGGCCTGCGGCAATGGCGCGATAGCGGCCCAACTTCTCTATCGCTCTTGGAAGGTACTCTCTGGCACTCGCAGTCGAGTGGCTCAAAATCGTAGCTAGATACTGCACGTCAAATTGGTGCGCCAGTATGAGCAGCTCTCTGAGAACTTGGATCTGAAGTGACCTTTTCTCAAGTTCACATTCTTCCAATTTCTCAAACGCTGATTTCAGCTCCTCACACTGCTCCGTCACCCTTTTCGCGCGAACACCATCCACCAAGACGCTGAAAGAATCTTGGCTCTTGCAATGAGAGACAGTGTCCAAGAGAAGCGACACCATTGCTGGTTTTTTCTTGGTCCTCGAATTCTTCGTCGCATGCTTCGATCTCAGCCTTGTCAGGATGCGACTGAAACACATCTCTGTGATTCTCTCAAATAGTTGCTGGCTTGCTTCGTCTCGGGAGATATCTATCATGCACGTCAGCAATGCACATTGGCTCCGATCTCGTAGACGCACTATGTCTTGATGCTTGCATCATGATATCTGCGATGGTTTGGAGCTCCTTTACGACACACTCCAAGCTGCCACTGTTGGAAGCTATCCGAAACACGATACCATCTCCGTTCTGGTTTGCTTCGAGGCAAATTGCTGTAACGCGATTTGGGTCGTGTTTCATTGATGATATGAAAGCGAAATCGTCGGCCAGCTGCGTTTCACGGCGTAAGGTCAGAGCGCAGCACTCACTATTGGCAACCAGCTCGGTCTCGCACGGAGGGATCGGGAGCTCATCCAAACTGGCAAGGAGTATTGCATTTTGAGCTGCACGGCGCCTGGCTTGCGTATATTCTTCCATTTGTGACAGGTCACTCAAGATCTTGTTGGTCAGTATCAAAGTGTTGCTGAAAATGTATCAGCTCTCGAACCATGCTATCTCTGTGGATGAAGCTGGCCTGATGCAAGGTGTCAGCTCGGTTATGCATGCTGGTGGCACGAGAGCTTTCTAGGCAAACTCGAGCAAAACACGCGAATACACCTGCAACCCAGCTTGGTGCCTGTCTGGTGGTGCGAGGCATCCGTGACTACTCCGACAAACACAAGCATGACCGTTGACATCCATTCTCGTGAGCGACGGCTGCTGCGTTCTGCAATTGGTATCGCAAAAGCTTGATCCTAGGGCGGCCTGCGTGGCGGAGACTGGTGTAAGCATGGCCAGGACGGTCAAAAGTGTTATACAGTATATTTCTACGACTTGAGGCCTTTCATCGCTATAACAAAGTCTTCCACTAAGTTTCACTTTGCCCGTATGTGTAGCAGTGACTGATCAATGCAAGTTGCAGATCGATTCAACATCCCGTTCAGCGTATTTTTGTGTACTCGGACGGAGCACACGGTTGTCACCCGCCAACGCTTGGGAACCGCGCGACCGCACCTGGCCGGCAGTACCCTCAGCACGTGATCTTGGATCAGGAGCCGTTGCCACCTGATTCCTAGTTCCAGGAACACAGGTCTCGTCCGCCCGTGCCCGGGAAGCGCGGGGGCGCGCCCAGGCGGCAGCACCCACGACACATGATATGGTTCTGGTTCCAGGAACACGCTGGCCACCCTGGAGGATAGTCTTACTGTCCTGGTGTCCGGTTCTCCAGATTAAATCCAAGGCTCTCGAATCGCAGCTTGGTTAGCAGTCAAGGCATTCGCCTTCTAGGATTTCAAACATGTAGAAAAGATTGATAATTAGGAGTAAGGATATTTTACTGGCTTTAGCAATGCCGTCTTGGTTCCATAGACTGAGGTCACGTATGAAGCTATGATGCATGAGCGAGAAGGGTAGCCCGGTCACTTGCCGGAGGGGAACCTCGTCCAAAACCTTGTGATTCGTAATGCACAGAACATATACAGGATCATGATATGTTTTCGAGTAAGCGTTTCAAGAAACCAGACTACTTGGCTGACCTCTGCAGTATCGAGGTAGGTGAGGCCCAGAAATCACGGACGCGAAAAGACGGGTGATGACATTACAAGTGGCACTGCGACTATGCCTTGTCAGGCTGCGCAATAGCCCGGTCTTGATGGGTAAATTTACCACGCTGTTTGACTGAGAGAATGGGCGTCTTCTTGCCTGATTATGTCTGCAAGTGATCCCACAAGCGGTTGGCATCTCGAAACATCTTCCCGCATCCACTCGCATAACATGTGTGCTTATAGTTCGGTTTAGACAACCAGAACCTAGCATCGTAGCTTCTAGTAAGATTACAGAATCGCTATGAAACCGGGTTTAGGTAATAAGGTCTGACGACCAGGAGTCGAGGATGAGGACTAGATAGCTTAGAAATCAGGGACGAGGAACCTGGGAGCAGGGATGTAAAGTTCAAATTCGACAATGATAATTATTTTCGCCCATAAGTCGAATTGCCTACAACAGACAATAGTATGCTGGGATCCTGTATCTGCTAACAACGGTGAGAATAGGGGATTTCGGACGGGATGCCCAGTTTTCACTGACCTATGGTCGTATGTGCTTGAGAAAAGACGTGCTACCAATATATTCCTTAATCGATTGTGCATGACTTCAAAACTCGATGCCATGAAAGAATTCCAATGCTGTCGTTGGTCCTAAGCGCTTGCCTCCACCGCATCTTCTTTTCTCGCAAAACTGCCAGTCTATTCCA
Source organism: Cladosporium sp. SL-16 (assembly GCA_002921095.1). Lineage (NCBI taxonomy): Eukaryota > Fungi > Ascomycota > Dothideomycetes > Cladosporiales > Cladosporiaceae > Cladosporium > Cladosporium sp. SL-16. The sequence continues at coordinate 62,305 of PEGC01000072.1, forward strand.
TTTATCTCACACCAGCAACAACGATATTGAACTTCCGACATATCGCCAATCGTGACAAAGACAAATCTACCCCACAACCACATTCGGCTCCCCGACCTTAACAACATAGCACGCAATGAGTTTCAGATCTTCCGTCTGACTGATGCTCTCCGCTCGAGTGTGCGACAGCTCCGCGTAGTACCCGCCCACCCTTGAGGCTTACAGTAGCTTGGTGCTTGGTAGCAGGAACAGTGAGGGGAAGTCGTATCAACTGAGTAGTCGGCGGTTGCAGGGTAGTCTATTCCGTGCAACATATCTCTTACTAAGCTAGAGCGGTTTGTAAACACAGTCCATTCATTCTCCATCCGCACCTTCAGCACTTTGCTTCACCTCCTCATTGAAACCAGCGAACATCTTCTCCAATAACGGTCTAACAGGTCCAAACCTCATGAAAAGAAAACTCACGCCTCCGCTCCAAGTCTCGCGCTGCACCAGCTTCGTCGCAGCACCACCTTGCAGAGGCACAAACTCCCAAGTGTGCGCAGCCGTAGTCCCAAACTTAGTGCCCTTGAGCGCGAAAACACTGTCAGAGATCTCTCGCACGGCAGTGCGACCAGAGCCGAAGAAATTATCAATTTGAATCACATCGCCCTTGTGCAGCGTGCGAGCGTCAGAGACTCGTGCGGATGTGGCGAGGTTTGTGACTGTGATGTTGGCGCTGAAGTTGTTTGTCCAGCGTTTCTGTAAAGAGTAGTTCAAGCACTGGTCACACATCGTTAGCATACATGTCGTCACCAACCGAAAGCGTATCATGGGCGTGAGCGACGGATGTCTCGCGAAATGCGTGATCTACCTACTTTTTCGCGGACGATAGCTACTGTGGCATTGATGTCTTGCGTCATGTAGAGACTTGCGGTGTTCCATGGAGAGAAGACTAAAGCAATAGACACGCCGAGTATGGCGATTATGGTCGCGAACAAGCTATTGAGAAGCATATCGCAATAAGTCCACAGGCTGAATGTACTGTATAGATGTGGAGAAACTGCCGCCCAAGTCAGGTTTAAGATCGAATGCTCCGGTCAGGTCATCATGCGGCACACATGTGGGCTTGTCTCAAGGTTGTTCAGCCGCAGCTGAAGGATTCGATCGGCAGTTATCCCGCAGAGAGACCGCTCTTATTTGCTGTACAATATAGCTGCAATATTTACCTTTCGCCGCCACGGAGAGGTTGATGGCACCTCATCTCTTGTCGACAGAACATCCACCAAAGTCAAATCGAAATCTGCCGACTCAATACTCAAAAAGATCTGTTTCTCAGCGCCACACACCACAGCTTTCGTCTTGGTTCCGAGCACGATCCCAAGTATAAATACTACTACCCGACTGTCCCTCCAGCCCAACGCACTGCATATGGCGATAATGGGCTTCATGGTGAAGAAAAAGCCGTAGGATCCTCATTTGTCTACGTCTTGTCAGTAAAGTTCGCCTTAGTGCTTCATATCTGCAATGACTTACGTAAGTAACAGTAGTCGTCGTCCGAGTCAGTAACAGGATCGTCACAATTCCTGTTCTGGCACAAATCTATCCTATCGTCAGCCCAAGTCTCCTTTCAAGGGTGAAGAATCGCTCGGTGTGCGGTACGATAGAAACAGTAATTAAACCCATCTTTTTTCTCCCACTCGCAGCGGCGACACTTGTCTGTAGGCCGTCAGCTTATTTGCTTCGATCAACGAAGAAAATTTGGTGCCTCGAGAGACACTTACGATTGCTGCAATACATGCTTCCTTCCACTCTCAAATTGTTGCATGACAAACATGCGTCTGAACTCGTGTCAGTCACATGACGTAAGGTTGCCAATGTGCTGTGTTGAACATTCTAGGAATCGCCTCACTCACGGTTGGTGCAATAGCTTTCATCTTCCAACTCCTTCTCGTTCGGGCACGTGCTCACCAAGCAAACATCTGCAAGTTAGGGTGTCAGCTGGAGCTGGCGGAGGTTGTTCACGAAACTTGGCCGATGGCAAAACTCACGGTAGTTGCAAAAGTTCGTGTTGGTGGCAGGGAACCTGTCGCAGCCTGGTTTCCTGCACGGTCCGATTCGCTGGGCTAAGATCGACAAGCCCTTCTGATCAATGGAGAACTTTGATAGGCTCATGGTGTACAGTTACTCGCCCGTGCTCAGGTAAGATGACAGATACTGGGTCTACTTCTTCTTGTGAAGTACAGATGATGAGGTGACAGACGGAGGACGAGGTGAGTCACCATCAGCAAGAGAAGAGGGGATCCGTAGTCCGCGGCAGCCTTGCGTGGGCAAAAGCAAGCCTAGTCTGCACAAGAGCACAAGCGAACGAATAGGCCTCCTTGTCGCACAAGGCTGAGCATTGGCAGAGACGTAGGTGGTGCTGCAGGCTGCCACATTTGTGCCAGTATGACAAGCGGGAGGTTGGCGTGTATACGCAGTCGAGTCAACAAAAATCTAAGGGCGTGGCTCGTGGGACTTTGCGAGCCGGCCTGTGTTGATGCTCTCAGATGGTTGTTCCTGGGCACTGGCGACGTGGATTCTCTCACCCTTTCACTACCTGGACGAGAGCTTCCGCCACGAATTAGCTTTCGGCCTGAACCTGCAACGAGCGAGGAGCGAGCTTCGAATGCATGGAAGACGACTTGCGAGTCCTCATGTCTCTTGTACCGCTTCCTTCTCCAACAGTATGCAGAAAATAAAGTTGACCAACGAGATCGCCCTGCATCAGAAAATCGTACGATCAACGAATCCCAGCACACCACAAGAGAAATACGTACACTGCATTCACTCTGCTTCGAAGCTGAAGCTGAAGTCATAACATATCTCATTCATTCCCAATCGTTACCTCAAGCCTCAACCATTTCTATACAAACCCGCACGCGCATTCCCCGGCAACACGCACGCACGTCTCTAAATGCCACTCCGACAACAACCTTCCATCCTCGTCTTCACCAATCCCATGCTCAAAAGTCAAACTCCCCCCTCAGCGCATCCAAATCCATATCCGGACCAACCCGATCCGACAAATCCCTCCTATTCATGCTCATGAACGTCCTGCGCAGCGTATCATACAAATTCGTGCTCTGGTTCTGCGCCAGCAAACCCTCAACAACCGAATCGTCAACAGCATTGCCGTTGCCGTCCGAAAGCAGCTCAGCAGCCTTTTGCCTGCCCTCGGTCTCAATAACACGGTGCATGCTGAGCGCGCCGAGCAAATGCGAAGCAGCCTGCTCGTTGACGCCCAAGTTGATACAGCTGACGCCCAAATTGTAGCGCGCGCGGACGAAGTTCGAATTGATCTCGAGCGCGCGCGAGTACGCTTCGATTGCCTCCTCGGAGCGGCCGCTGTTAGCGAGGGTCGCGCCGAGGCGGTTCCAGAGGAGGTGCTCTTCGCCCTCCTTCTTCATGCTGCCGTGCTGGGCGCTATCCAGCGCGGCTGTGAAGCAGTCGACGGCTTTGTCGTAGTCTTCGCTGCCGTAGAAGAGGACGCCGAGGCCGACTTGGACGTCGACGTCGACGCCGGTGCCTTCGGGGTTGAGCTGCGCGGCTTCGAGGAAGAGGTCTGTGACGCGCTCTTGCAGTTGTGCGCGGCCGGTGAAGCTGATGTGGTCGTCTTCGGCGTTGTCCAGGCCGCGGGGTGCGACGCCGAGTTGGGGATAGCGGACGCTGACCCAGCGTTCCAGTGATCGGTAGGCAAGGGAGTCGAAAGATTCGTTGGTATAGGAGACTGCGAGGCCCATGAGAGCTTCGAGGTTGTCCGGATCCAGTTTCAAAGCCTGCTCCAGTGCACGTATCGCAGGTGACTCTTTCTCGTTCTGTGCTTGTGCTTGTCCGAGAGCCACCCAGGCTTCTACAAAGTTCTCGTCTCGTTGTACGGCTGCTTCGAATGCAAGTGCTGCAAGAGACAGGTTGCCACCTTCGCGGACAATCTTCATACCTTCCTCGTATGCGTTCGGTACATCCTTGAAAAGGTTGTTCTCCTCGAACAGGTAGTGGCCAAGCTCTCCCGAAAATTGATCGTGTGTCCGTAGGCCATCGAATCCTTGTGCGCTGTCGAAGTTCTGCCATGCATCTGCCTCGTCCCCAAAGTGCTTATAAGCTTCTTCCTCCGCGAGCATATCCCTAGTAGCGTTAGTCTCTTGCTGTATGCCATTCCAAATAGATTCGAAATCGCCAAAATTGGTTTCAGACCTGCAGCGCGTGAGCTGCAAGTCCTCGTGCATGCATCTCTGCAAATGTAAAAAATGAAGACTCACCGATCAACCCCGTCAAGTTCCTTCTCAATCGCCGCCTCAGCCTCCCGGTCCAGAGCATCCAGATCCTGTCCCTGGTCCGAACTCAACTCCTCAAACTGCTTTTCCCAGTCCGTATCGCTCAACTCTTGCACTCTGCCTTTACCCTTGCCTTGCATCTGCTCCGGCATCTGCGGCTGCTGCATGCCCATCCCACCGCCAAACACAGGCCTCTGCATGCCCATCCCCATACCTCCACCGTACATCGGTGCCCTATAAGCCGGACCCTGCTGCTGTGCAAACGCAGGGCTCCCCGCCCGCTGCGCAGGACTCATCTGGCCCTGGCGAAACTGGGCAAACTCCTGCGGATTGAAACCACCGCTCCTCATCTTACTCATCTCCTCCGGCGCAAAATGCCCCTGCTGTGAAAATTCGCCCGCCCACTGACCTCCTCCGCTTCCACCGCCATAGCTACGCTCCAGTGACTCGGCCTCCCGCCTCATCTGCTCCATGTGAAAAGAGCTGTTGGGCATTTGCTCGCCGAACTGCGGACCCTGCTGTGCGAAGTCTTGGAAAGCGGCATCGTCGGGCAGGCCTTGCTGGGAGCGGAAGCCGTTGAGTTGAGGGTTTCGGGCGTTGGTGAGGCGGTCGCGCTGGAGGGAAGTGTCGGAGGCGGACTGCTTTTGGAACTGTGCGAGGGGGTTGGCGCCTGTTGAGCACTCTGGGCCGCCGAGGAAGGACATGGTGCGGGTTGTGGGTGTAGCGATGTGTGGCTGTGGGTATGGCTGTTGGAGGGGTGTGGAATGAGTTTTGGTGGGGGGAGGCTTGGTGTTGCTGCTGATCGCTTCACGCGGGTGGTAATGCGCTGGCAGGTACCTTATAGAGCGTGAAGTGAAGTGGCGAGTTGTTCTCTAATGTCGTATAGTATAGAGAGAACAACAAGTGAAGAGTTAGTAGACAAAGTCACCAAGAATGCTCTTGGTTGACTAAAGCACGTATGATGCACTTGTGCCGAGGCCGAGGTCTCTCGCATCGCTCGTACGCACGTTCACAGTCCCTTGGTGTCACAGAGGGCTCCACACCTAAGCCGGCTCGGCAACTGCCTTCACAATTCTGTATACTAAACAGGAAGCCATTCCCGAACAACTTGAATGGTCCGACAAGTACAATAATCAAGAAGAAATAAAAGTACACTTTTCAGATGTCTATTCTACACTGCCGTACAGCCATCATATATATACAGCAAAGCCTCCCGCTTCTCATCTCCATCGATCGTACAGGCCTCGCCACGAAACGATCGAGGCATCATTGGCGATGCGAGTACGCCTGAAAGAGATCCAGATATGACAGAAAGGGTTCATGTCGCCAGTAGAGGCGTCATGTGGTATCAAGAGGTGGTTGTCACTCCTTCGAATCTTTAGTCGAGGTCGTTGCCGTCGTCGCGGTCGCGCCTCTCGCGCCTCTCAGGCCTTTCGGACCTGTCGGACCTCTCGCGGCGGGGCCTGTCACCCTCCTCCTTCGACTGGCCAGAGTAGTCGACTCTGAGCTGGCGTCCGTAAACAGACTTCTGCTCGAGAGCCTCCTTTGCGGTGACAGCGCTCTCAACGTCGGTGAAGTCGGCGTGTGCGAAACCCCTAGGTTGTCCGGAACGGCGGTCGATGGCGACCCTCACGTCGAGCACGTTCTTAATGCTCCTGAAGAGGTCTGTGATATTCGTGTCAGTATTCGGTTTACAATGAGTTATACATCGAATTTCTTACCGTTCAAGTCCCTGTCGCTCATCTGGTAGGACATGTTGCCAATGAACAGAGTCTTGCTTGGCTGTGCGGGTCCTCTCGTGTTCAGCCTCCTGTTGTTGTTGGCGCTGGCCTCACGACGCTTGTGGTACTGCACGGACAACCTCCTGCCCTGGAAGGCCTTCTGGTCCAGAGCTTCGCGAGCGGCATCGGCCTGCTGCTGGTTTGCGAATTCGACGTATGCGAAACCCTTGCTCAGACCCCTGTCGTCGGTAACGACCCTGCTGTTGGTGACCTCACCGTGCTTGGCGAATTCGGCCTCAAGCTGAGGAGCGGTGACCTCGAAGAAGAGGTTGCCAATGTAGAGGATCTTGCTGGCGGGGACGGGAGGGCGGGGGTCGCGGGACCTGCGGTCCTGGAAGGTATCCCTGGTGGAGGCGGCGGTGTTGCGGACAGCGCGAGTCGCCTCACCGGCAGCAGATTGCGCCTGTTCGCTGATTTGCGAGGTGGCTTCAGATGCCTTCTCGCTGACCTTGGAGGCGGTCTCAGATGCCTGCTCAGATGCATACGTGGCGGCATCCTGGGCGCGCGCCTTGGGCTCCTGGGTGAACTCTCCAACGGCCTGAGCGGCCTTTGCGGCGGCATCAGACACAGTCTCCTTGGCCTTCTCCGCGATCTCAGAAGCCTGCTCAAGGACGGGCTTGGACTGGTGCTCGCTCTGGCCTACAGGCTCGGAGGTAGTTCCCGAAGACTCGGAGAGCGCATCCTGGCCGGATGAGGTAGTGCTGGATGAGGGTGTGGTGGTGGTCTCGGATGAGGAGACACCTTCTGACTGGCCGAGAGGCTCAGATGTGGTTCCTGATGACTCTGAGACGGCATCCTGGGCCGCGGTCTCGGTCTCCTTCTTTTGCTCCTCGGCGCGCCATATTCTCGACTGGTGGAAAGAACGGGTAAGGGAGGGGATAGAGGACTGGAAGCTGTTCACGCGAGGGGTGGCGCGGAGCTGGCGAGGAGCAGAGACTGCGCGAGCGGCGGCGCGGCGGAAGATGTACCTGTGTTGATGTTAGTTGGTTATTGCATTTGATGGTATCGATGAGATGGAACGTACATGGTGGCGGAAGGGTATAAAGAATTATAGACTGCGCGGAGGGTAAAAAAAAAAAGATGCAGTCGCCTTTGAATGATGAGACGGCGATTTCTGCGTGTGTGAAAAGAAGAAAGGCTTGGATGAAGTGATGGGTGTTTAATGTTGCGATTGCTATGTGTTCAGCGTGCAGATAGGGTCTTCTAACATTTGCAGCGCACGACCCCCGAGTCTGGCAGGCAGTCTGCTCTCTCCGCAAATACATCATCCTCTAGCGAGCTGGCTTGCTGGCCTAGCTTGCGGATAGCTCCGCCTGAGGTACGTGTTCAGTACAAGCAGCTCCCTCAATCACCACCACCGAAGTGTACATTGCTGCTGCTACTGCACACCCTCCAATGCCACCACCCTCCCTCCGCTAAACCACTCTCCTCTCCGCCACCTCCACCATGGCCGCCGACGTCGCGTCCCCTGGCGGTGCCGACTTCTTCTTCAAGGGCGAGTCCGCCCGCAACACCCGTGGCCTGCTGCGTCTGATCATTCTGTGCACCATTGCTGCCGCCGCCGTTGCCAGCAGACTGTTCTCTGTCATCCGCTTTGAGAGCATTATCCACGAATGTATGTCGATCGATTGACATTGCCGCTATTGCATGTCAATGCTTGCAATTCTGGAGAGACGGGCATGTGCTAACCAGCAGCCATTGAACAGTCGACCCTTGGTTCAACTTCCGAGCCACCAAATACCTTGTCCAGCATGGCTTCGCCAACTTCTGGGACTGGTTCGATGACCGTGAGTATACCAATCCATCCGAATCGATCAATGCAATTCTCCCTGACATCTCTTCCTTACAGGAACATGGCATCCCCTAGGCCGCGTCACTGGCGGTACCCTATACCCAGGCCTCATGGTCACATCCGGCGCCATCTACCACGCCCTCCGCTGGCTCACATTCCCAGTCGACATCCGCAACATCTGCGTGCTGCTTGCGCCTGGCTTCTCCGGCCTGACCGCCTTCGCCGCCTACCTGTTGACCACCGAAATGAGCACGAGCCCGTCAGCTGGTCTGCTCGCGGCTGTCTTCATGGGCATTGCACCCGGTTACATCTCGCGTTCCGTCGCTGGCAGCTACGACAACGAAGCCATTGCCATCTTCCTCCTGGTCTTCACCTTCTACCTGTGGATCAAGGCCGTCAAGGTTGGAAGCATCATGTGGGGAGGCCTTACGGCTCTCTTCTACGGATACATGGTCAGCGCGTGGGGTGGATACGTTTTCATCACCAATTTGCTGCCTCTGCACGCCTTCGTGCTGATCTGCATGGGTCGTTTCAGCCCGAGGCTGTACGTCAGCTACACCACTTGGTACGCTCTTGGAACGTTGGCTAGCATGCAGATTCCTTTCGTTGGTTTCTTGCCCATCAGGAGTAGCGAGCACATGTCTTCGCTTGGTAAGTTCGGCCTGAAGAGTCAATCAAGGGCCAGCACTAACGATTTACAGGCGTGTTCGGTCTGCTCCAGCTTGTTGGTTTCGCTGAGTGGGTTCGCTACCAGCTTCCCTCCAAGCAGTTCCAGACTCTTCTCCGCGCAATGGTCTTGATTGTGTTCGGTGGCGCCTTTGCTGGATTGGTCCTCCTTACCGTCTCTGGAACCATCGCACCCTGGACTGGCCGCTTCTACTCCCTCTGGGACACTGGCTACGCCAAGATTCACATTCCCATCATTGCCTCCGTCTCTGAGCACCAGCCGACTGCCTGGCCTGCCTACTTCTTCGATCTCAACATGCTCATCTGGCTCTTCCCGGCTGGTGTGTACATGTGCTTCCGTGAGCTTAAGGACGAGCAGGTTTTCGTCGTCATCTACGCAGTCCTCGCCAGTTACTTCTCTGGTGTCATGGTCCGTTTGATGCTTACCCTCACTCCCATTGTTTGCGTGGCAGCCGCGATTGCACTCTCCCAGATTCTGGACACCTACATGGTATCCACTGCTCCCGACGAGGATGCTAGCAAGTCCAATGGCTCCGCCAACGGCTCCACCACCATCAAGGAAAAGGTTGCGTCTGCTTCCGACGCTCTGCGATCTACCAAGTCTCCCATTGTCGGCATCTACTCTTACCTTTCCAAGTCAGTCATTACCGGAGCTGTGACCGCATACCTCCTGCTCTTCGTTCTTCACTGCACCTGGGTCACCAGCAACGCCTACTCTTCTCCCTCAGTCGTGCTTGCCTCCCGCATGCCGGACGGCAGCCAGCACATCATCGATGACTACCGTGAGGCATACTACTGGCTCCGCCAGAACACTGAGCAGAACGCCAAGATCATGAGCTGGTGGGACTACGGCTACCAAATCGGTGGTATGGCCGACCGCCCCACTCTGGTCGACAACAACACCTGGAACAACACCCACATTGCCACCGTCGGTAAGGCGATGAGCTCCCGCGAGGAGGTCAGCTGGCCGATCATGCGCCAGCACGAGGTCGACTACGTTCTTGTCGTCTTCGGTGGTCTTCTCGGTTACTCCGGTGATGACATCAACAAGTTCCTCTGGATGGTCCGAATTGCTGAAGGTAAGAAAACGCCCTAATAAATAACCACGATACTGAACAACCCCACTAACACAATATCCCAGGCATCTGGCCCGACGAAGTCAAAGAACGCGACTTCTTCACCCCCCGCGGCGAATACCGCGTCGACGACCAAGCCACCGACACCATGAAGAACAGCCTGATGTACAAGATGTCCTACTACAACTACAACTCCCTCTTCCCCGCCGGCCAGGCGCAGGACCGCGTCCGCGGCTCCAAGCTGCCCGCCGTGGGCCCCGAGCTCAGCACCGTCGAGGAGGCATTCACCAGCGAGAACTGGATCATCCGCATCTACAAGGTCAAGAAGCCCGATAACCTCGGCAGGACTTTGCAGGAGGCTACCGCTTTCGACAAGGGCAACAAGCGCAAGAAGGCGGGTAAGAGGAAGGGCGCTAGGGTGCTGAGAGTTGAGTAGTTTCTTGTCTTGAAACTGGAACTCTTGATTTTCCGCCTGTCTCTCACCTTGTTGAGAGGGATGTTGCTTTTTTAGTGTAAACATATTGAGTCGAATCTTTGATAGAGGCTTATTGAAAAGTATGTGATTGCACATGCTTGACTTTTTGAGAATTTTATTTTCATCATTGCGAGGTTTGTGAGTGATATCAGCACGGCGGCAATCGCCAACTCAATCGATCCTGTCGTGCATCCTGCCTCTATAGAGAGGACATGCAACTACATGTCCATGTATTCATGTTCATTTTCAATGTTACGTTTGTGATGCTGGCGTCTTGTTCACACTATACACAAGGGTTGGGGTTGGGGCGATAGCTAACACTGATTCAAACCATCGGAAAGTTGAGGGCATATTTTCGTCTATGCTAGCGGAATAGTGAACAGTTATCAGTGTAGCTGATTGGATACGACGTGGGCATAGATGGTGTGTCTTGTGTCCGTGCTTGAAGACGATTAGAGCACTTTTCGTTGGATTTGGACTTTTTGTTTGGGAGGTTGGTCAAGGATTCGACTACGGTGAGTACGTGTACGAAGATTCATCTTGACAGTCTAATTAACATGTGCAGGGAAACAATTGATCTATAGCGAATTCGGGGTTGACTGTATGTAATGTAGACTGCATGCATTAGTTCGAGTTCTTCACAAGCAAAGCCAATACGTAAGGTACGTGTAGGTCAGGTAGGCTTCCGTGCTAGCAACAACAACGCGCCTCATCATCGACGGGCTGAAGTGATGTTGCACAATAATCCGCAGTTCACCCGCCATGGACTCATTAGGGAACAAAACCAAGCTCGTTACAAACATCAACCCTCTCCTCATTCTCTGCATCGCGCTATCGCTATCATCGACTCCTCCTCTCCGCGCCGTCGCGCCGTTCTTGTCCTTATCGGATCATCCCCCACGATCTCGTCACAGCGTGTCCGCTTGGCTTTACATAACCACGCACGTGCTTGTGATACCAAGGGCTACTTTAATGCCTCTTTGACCAACTCAGACCCTGGCCATGGTGTCGTCTTGATGTGCGGATGCGTGCCCGTTTGCTTTGCGCCGTCGCCTGACGATGATGCGGCTCGTTATCGCTGGACCAGGTAGGCACTCATACTTCCAGGGCTTGAGGGCACGCTGTCTGCTCCCTTGGCTCGGGCTATCTCTACATGCGATGCGATACGTCGGGCAGCTTTGCCACTGGTTAGTCTGCTTGCAGCAGCCATTGTTGATCGACATGTCATGGTAGGTACATGTATCTGGTTTATATACCCTTGGTCTTCCTGCCCTTCACATTTCTTCCTGACACTCCCCATTCATCATGGACACACCACAGGAGAAGAAGCTCCAGCACGATGCGCGATCCGACGTGGAGAACGAAGCTTCCGGACCAATTGCTGGCGGCGTCTTCAATGCCAACGACAATGAAGAGTTCGAAGTGTTCAAGACGAACGCTGGCGTCAACTTCCGCACGGTCGAATGGCCGCGAGCAACCGTCATCTTCCTAAAAGTCATCTTCGCAGTCGGCGTCCTCACGATTCCCACTGCCATGTACGATCTAGGCGCTGTGGGCGGTACGCTCAGTGTCCTGGGCTGGGGCCTGCTAAACACATGGGCCGCCGTGATCCAGGGCGATTTCCGCAACAACCATCGCGGATGCCATGGCATTGCTGATATGGCAGAGGTTGTTGGCGGGCCGATCGTGAGGGAGATCACGGGTGCGCTGTTCATCGTTGCGTACGTACTCTTGACTGGATCTGGGATTCTGGGTGTCTCGATCGCGTTCAATGTCTTTTCAGGACATGCTATTTGCACCAATTGGTTCTCCTTCGTGGCGATGATCTTGGTCGTCGCTGCGGCATCGTTCAGGAAGATGTCACAAGTAAGCGATATCAAGACACCCCAGCTGCAACTTATCGTGAGAGCGTACTAACACAACCGTCCAGATCGGTTGGCTAACCTGGGCCGGTTTCGCCTCCGTTTTCATTGCCGTGTTCATCGTAGTCGTAGCTGTCACGCAAAACGACCGCCCAGCAGCAGCCCCCCAGACAGGCGATTTCGAGCTCGGTTTCGCCACCATCGCCCACCCAACCTTCGCCGCCGGCATGGTCGCCACCTGCTCCATCTTCGTCTCCTACGCCGGCACCTCAGCCTTCCTGCCCGTGATCTCGGAAATGCGCGAGCCGCGCGACTTCCGCAAATCCCTCTACCTCTGTATGAGCATCGTGATCGCCTCCTACACCTCCTTCTCGCTGGTGGTATACTATTACTGCGGCGCCTGGGTCGCCGTGCCATCGCTCGGTTCCGCCGGTCCGACCATCAAAGTCATCGCGTACGGAGTCGGATTCGTTGGCCTGCTGGTATCCGGCTGCTTGTACTTGCACGTCGGAGCCAAGTACGTCTTCGTGCGCATCCTACGCAATTCGGAGCACTTACAGTCAGATACCTGGGTACACTGGGCAACGTGGCTGGGCTGCACGAGCGGGCTCGGCGCGATAGCGTTCATCCTCGCGCAGGCAATTCCTATTTTCAATTACTTGCTGTCTCTGACGGGATCGCTGTGCTTCGCGCCTATTGCCCTTTCGCTGCCGGGGTGGCTGTGGTGTCATGACAACATGGCGTGGCGACGGGGAAGGTTCTGGCAGCAGGTTGTGTTCTGGATCACGGCGCTGATGATCCCATTGGGGGTGTTTATCTGCGTCGGAGGGACGTATGGGGTGGTGGTGCAGATCAAGGATGCGTATGCTAGTGGGCGGATTGGTAAGTTCGCTTGATCTCCTATCAACAAAGAGTTGGGCGGCACAGGACTTCTGCTGACATTTATTTAGGATCTGCCTTCTCTTGCGAGGATAATTCGGGCACTACTGCTTCATAGTGTTACGGAAAGAGCAATTCAAAAGGCGTGTCAGCTCTGAGAAGGATACAGATATACAGATAATAAACACGACTTTGCTGGAAATGGACCATCCGCCACCTCATGTTGGTGTGTGATAAGAAGTCATAGTTGTCGAACATCTGCCATTTCTATGCCGTATGCTACATATTTTTGAATGCTCTTCTACAAGCCAGAGTGGAAATTTCCTCCTCCCGTCATCAGCGACCGTCAGAGTACAGTCTATGCTCGCTTCAACCCAAATGCCTCTCGCTTGATTATGAATGCGTGCGATGCCAGTCTTGTAACAAATCAAAGCAGAAGCCCATCTGCCGCACCGTATGTATGAGCGTTTCAGAAGTTACAAATGAAAAACAGTCCTACTCCTCCCTCTCCTTCTCCTTCTCCTTCTCCTTCTCCTTCTCCTTCCCCTTCCCCTTCAACCCCGACCCCTCCGTCTCAATCTTAAACCTCGGAGTCCCAGCAGGCCTCGCATCCTTACCCTCGCCCTGGAAGAACTCAACAGAGAACTTAAGCGCTTTTCCCGCCTCTTTCCAGACCACGACTTCATCTCCAGAGTAGAGCCTTCCGAATTGTCGCCTGCCTTCTTCTCCTCGCTTGAGGTGCACGCCGTTGACAAAGACGCCGGCGCTGCTTTCGGTGGAGATGATGCAGTGCAGTCCTGGCAGTCTGGTCCAGGAATCGTCGCCTTCGGGTACGCTTTCGATGTCCTTGGCGTGGAACCAGAGCATGAGCGCGCGTTTGCCGACGCGAGTGTCTGTCGGGTCGGGGTAGACTTGGGTGTTTGAGGGTGCGCGGCCCCATGTTGTGAGGCGCGAGCTCAAGTTTAGAGTCACAGGGCCCTTGGGCGTGTAAGAGTCGGCGGTAGATGCGAGCCTACCGACACGTGGCGGCGGTTTGAGGAATTGTGCAAAGTCTGTCGGGGTAGCCTGGCTGATGTCTTCTCGTTCAGACCCCGACTGCGTGACTTCCGCCGTTGTGGGCTCCGTCTGGTAGTTGTCATCATCCTGATCTGTGGTAGAGCCATGGGTGATGAGCTCGCGAGTGGAAGAAGCATGAGAGCCTTCAGGAGCACGTCGAGTCGGTGGGCCCTGGCCATCGCTTCGCGTCGAGCTCTCACTCTTCAATGAATTCTGCCTCGTAGAGAAGTCGTAGCCGCTGACCTTCGATGCGTACTCGATGTTGTGGGTGCTTGGGTCGTTGGTGTCGTAGAAGAAAGACGGAGATATCTCCAATCTTATTCGACGACTGAAGGTGGATGGATTGACGGCCTTTGGCGTGATTGTAGCAGGCGTCCGTTGCTCGGCTCCTGACTGTGTGTGCCAAGGCGAGTTCGGAGTCGTGGGCTCCTGAGCTCCTGGGCCAGGAGAACTACTACCTTGGCGCTTGGGAGAGCCCACGTGCAACTCGCGGACCATAGACTCAGCACCAAGTAGACTTGGCGAGGCCAACAGCTCTTTCGCCTCCCGGAAGTTGTCGCCATTGCTCGACCCTTGACTCTTAGTCGAGGTGTCATAGGCATCTGTGTCCTGTTGAGCCGCACCGAGAGCGCCAGAGCTCTCAAGCGCTGACTGGCTGATCTCGCCGAACAGCTTGGGATTTGCTGCACTGGTGACTGCTTGCTGGTCCGGTTGGCTGGGCATCTGGTCGAACATAATCTCCGGGCTTGATGCGATCAAGGAACCATCAGCATTGCGATAACCAATGATCTCTGACTTGAAACGCTTGGACTTGCGCGGGTCGAAGAATTTGAAGTCGCCTGAATGGAAGTCCAGATCGCTGTTCTGACTGTCTTTGAAGGCATTACGCTCCTCGAGACTGAGTTTCGCAAAGCTGGGCTCTTCAGCGATAACGTGCAGCCCGCCTTCTTCGCCAACACGAGCAGCGCCTTCCACCGCAGGTTTGTTTACTCCGAACCAAGGATGGTTGAGGCAGTAGCCAGGCGATGGTCGGGCCGATGGATCCGTGTTCAGCATCTCGAGCATCAGATCGATGGCTTCCTGTGATACTCGCTTTCTGTGCAGCTCGGTCGTGTCGAGAGAAGTCATCATGATCTTGTTGAACATGCCATCGCCCGTAGCATCCGCAACGCCTTCGAAAGGTGGTTGGAGGCATAGCGCGAACCATAAGACCGCGCCGTAAGACCAGATGTCCACGGATTGACTGTAGCTGTGGAACTTTTGAGGACCCATGGTGTTGCCTCGTCTTGCGCGCTTCCGGCCCTGGCGCGGAGTCTGCATGTCATACTGAGGAAAGACTTCAGGAGCACAGTATAGGAGGGTGCCACAGAATGTCTTGAGGAAAGTCTCATCATTGCTTACAACCTTTGACAGACCAAAGTCGGAGAGCTTGATCGTGAAATTTGCTGGGTCCAGGTCAGCCAGAAGGATGTTGTCGGGTTTGATGTCGCGATGTGTAATCTTCTTCTTATGAAGGTATGACAGCGCATCGAAGACCTGAGCGGACATCGTCTTCGCCAAAGGCTCGAGCAGGCTGCCATAATTGTTCAAGTACTGTTGCAAGTCCCCACAAGGCACAAATTCCATAATGATGTACAGGTAATTGCCTTGGTCCTGGTACTCGACGTATTGAACAACATTGGGATGGCTGATAGCCTTCATAATCTGCAGTTCGTTGTCAATCTTCCGGTCGAGGATTCCGTTCTTCATAAAGCGGCGCTTCTCCAGCTCTTTCGCGGCGAACAGTTGACCATCACTCTTGGTGGCAAGTTGATAAACTGTCGCGAAGGCTCCTTTGCCGATCTGGCCTACGACATTGTATTTGTCGCCTCCAGCCCAATGCATGCCATAGCGATTCATCGATAGTGGTACCTTGTGATGTTGTGTCGGATTGCTTACAGCAGCGGGTCTGGCATTCTTAATAGCCACAGCGCCGCCGGATGCATGTGCCTCAGCTTCAGCGATCGCCATCCGCTTCAACATCCGGTCCATATTGTTTTGGTACTCTTCGACAACACCGTCCCTGTTCGGGATCCGAACGATGAACTTGATGTGCTCTTCTGCTTTGGGAGAAACGATTTGAATTATTGACCCGCCGGTCAGCATACGTGTGCGATTTCCAGTCTTGCCTCGCAGCACCACATCATCTACCATGGTGCCGTTTGTAGAAACGTCTTCCAGCATCAGAACGCCCGAATTGTTAGCGAAAATCCGGAAGTGCACGTTGCTGATGCGCTTGACCGTGTCCGTGTCCAGCACAATGTCGCAGTATTGCACGCTGCGTCCGAACACGAAACCCATGTATGGCCTGACCACGTTCGCAGAGAAACGCAGAGCCAGGTCCAGATCTTGCGCGGCGACGTGCGATGGTGAAGCTTGTAATATAAACGTCTCTTGCTCCTCCAAAACGCTCTGGCTCACACCGTCGGTGTATCTGTCATAATTGTGCCCTTGCAAGACGTTCTGAGGCGAGCGACTGTAGGTATGCGCAACGATTCTGAAAGCCGCCGGAGTGCATGGATGCAGGATGCATAGCAAGTCTGCGATATCCTCGTCGGCGAGTCCAGAATTGTTTCGACCCATACGGCGTGGATCTGCGGCTTGAGATTGTGTTGCCTGGGTTGCCTGGGTTGCCTGCGTGGGTTCTTCCTCCATGGCTGCGTTGGGGTGCGGTCCGAAGTTGTACTGGTAGAGGTCTCGGCACCAGGCAGCAAAGGGTGTGGGTACCAGCATACACAGGGTCTGGCTAGGCACCAGTAGTAGATAACGGTTGATCAGAGGCAGCAATAGGCAGATCCTGGTAACGAGCGAAGAAAACTTCAACAATGGTATCCCTCCATGCACACAATCACGCTCTTGCTCCACTGTAGATGGATTCACCGGGTCTGGCCCTGGCCTGATATGTCCGCACTGTAGGCCAGGGCAGTAACTTCAATGGGAAGCTGTATCATCTGCTGATGAAAGGCTCAGGGAGTATGTTCGAGTCGTAGTTCGTTTCGTAAAATGAAGCGAACACGTCGCAGTGGAAGGAGGTGAGTCTTAAAAAGGACGATCTTTGTATCAGGCAACAGTTCGCCAGGGCGGCCTCACATCCGAGACACTCTGCACAACCTGTAAGCACACGCGCGGATAAACACGGTCAAAGGAGAATGATGGCAGGTGTGATGAGAGATGGGCAGCGATGGAGCAATGAACTCTACATTTGAGCTCACCGGAGAGTTCACGCGTAAAGCTGCGAAACTCTAAATTCTTCGACGCGTTTCGCCGCCGATGACGACGATTCTGAATCCATTGACTTTACCGTTGGAGAGCAGACAACGAATGATTAACGTCTGGAAGTGGAAATTCGAAACAATGCATACGCTTATCAAGGAAAATCTAATATGCTGCTATGCAATTCTGCATGGTCATGTTGTGGCCAACGATAACGCGCATTTCCCCGAGCATGTCCAACGTGCATTGCCAGCTCCTCTTCCAGGCAATAGTTATGCTTTTCTCAATCTGCAACAGCAAAAGCAACGAGCTCTACAAATAAAGACGTGTCCATGCACATACTCTTGCAGTCATGGTATTCAATGCAAGCATGCCAGTCCGTTCAGCTATCCCAACGACTCACTTTTCCGACGATATCTTTCTCTTTAACGGCGATGTCTAGTAGCCGGCCCCAGATCCAGCTTGACCGCGGCGAGTCCTGTTGCTCGGGCGCGACTCTGTGTCGACCTCAGGGTCACTCTCATCTCCAATACCCCAGCTGCGACCGCCCTTGCGGTTTCCAGTGCCATCGCCAGCTGTTGTGTAGATCTTCTTTTCAGTCTCTCCAAGGATGGGGTTGTAACCACCCTTTCTGCCGCCCATTCCATCACCAGCGGTGACATAGATGGCGCGGTTCACGGTCTCTCCAATGATGGGGTTGTAGGCACCCTTGCGGCCGCCCATGCCATCGCCAGCTGTGTTATAGATCTTGCGTGGCTGGGGCGATTCGCTCCAGGATTGCTCGTCTTGGCGGGCGGGACGAGTGTTCTCCTTGGTGTCGGCTCTCTCGCCCTCGTGATCGGCTCCCCAGTGGCGCTCGTACCCAGGGTTGTTCTTCTCGACTACTTTGGGGGGAGTGGCAAAGTCTTCGAAGCTGAAGGTAGCTTCCGACTTGCGGTTGCTTCTGCTGCTGTCCGGCTTCTTGTGCTTGGCATCTTCGCCGTTTCCGAAAGCAAAGTGGTCGTACTTTTGTTGGTAGGTCTTCTTGCCTTGAGGTGTGCTCACAGCATCAGGGTCGTTCTCATCGAACAGGCGGTTGTCAGAGACATGCTTGCCAGCACCAGCCTTCACATTACGACCATCGATCTTCGCCGGGCTGTCACTGCGGTAGCTGCTGGCAGATTCCTCGCCAACGAAAAGGTCACCATAGTCTCTGGGAGCAGGTTTCGATGAAGGGCGGGTAGCGACTGTGGGACCAGTGTAGGTGCTTCCAGCATCCTCGCTTGGGTCACGCGGCGCAAAAAGCGCAAGGCTTGCGTGAGGGTCGTTGGTGGGGTGCACACTCTCCCCGCGCTTGTGGTGGCTGGCGATGTCGCGTTGACCGTTGGCGGCACGACCAGCCGAGCCGTTGCCTGCCTGTCCGGATGTGTTGATGCTGGTCTTGACTGCCTCCACGAGTTTTGGTCCCTCCCGAATCGGCCAGTTGCGGCCTGTACGTCCAATGGCTTCGACCTGCTTCAGAAGAGTTCCCTGGTCCCAGTAGAGTCGCATCCGGGAGATCTTGCCGTTGTTGTCGAAGCTGACGATGTGCACAAGCGGGAACGTGACAACGCGCTCGTCAATCACGTTCTCGTCCATGCCGGGGAGGAAAGCGCCGCCTCCATTGTGGAATTGCAGGGTGACTTCGGTTTCGAGGCAGAGACCGTTGCCGTTCTCGATGGTGTACAAGATCTTCTCATCCTTCTTGACGACCTGCTTCTGTTGAATCTGCAGGTGCTTGATGATCGCGGCGGGCTCGTTGACGGCGGTGGTGGTTGTGATGTAGTTGATCGAAGCATTGGGTGCCAGGGCGGAAGCGCTTGGGGAAGCGAGGAAAGCCTGGTAGGTTGCCGCCATTGTCGCAATCGCAATCTCTGCGCGGGGTATTTGATCACTTGTAGGGTGTATGTTCTGAAGATGCAGAGTTGTGGGTGCAGGAAGTTGTGGAGCAGAAGACGGGGATGTTGACCCTGCGATTCTCAGGGCTCCAGCAATCTGCACAACGCTGACACAGGGGCAGGCGCAACGAGCAATGTTTGTTTCATACCGGTTGACAGGGAAGACGCGAGGCTGTAACGCGCCGTTGGTTGGAAGGTGGGGACTGCGGCCCTTGCCGATTGGACCCCGCCGTTGGCGAATATCGCGTGTTTCAGGTTCACTTCACTCTTGTTCTGTTCTAATTCTGGTACGGTCTGGAACCCTATACACAACTCACTATGCTTATTCACCGCTACTATGATGACTTGAATCATGTATCATATGGGCGCTTATAGGATCATGGTTATACTATGCTGTCGTTTACATGCCTTATCAGTTCATGCCAAGAGGCATCCATACGTACACACGCTCGTGTGCCTATTTCTGGCATCTGCACTGCAAATAATCATGCAAGCATATGTCCCATATCACATTCTCTCATACTCACAACGCTTGCATCTTCCGCATGTATCATATGATGAACTCCAGGCGTTGCTGCTTTGACACGAGCAGCAGTCAATGCCGTCCCAAACCGCACCCTTGGTGAATGACAATCAAAAAGTTACTGAACTACATCAGGAAATTCACGGATATAGAGCGGATGACCAATGGTTAGTCCCTACGGTCACATACGGCAGTAACTATTAACCAGATTCTACCACTCCACCAGGCCATGGGTTGCTTAAAAGCCCACCACGTGTGTACTTGTTTCCACGACCACCACTTCAAGACTGCAACCTCGACCATCAATCGGCTCTCATCGACCACTAAACGCGAACAGCAAATCAACCTCAACAACAAGACTCGCACCACACAACTCGTACCACACACCACAACATCGACCATGGCGGCTCTCATGAAGTATGTCCAGCTCCAGCATTCCGACTTTACCGAGCTCATGAAGCAGGCTGAGAGCTACGATTGCACTCTCCTCTCAGACAACAAGGAGGGAAACGCGTCTTCCTCCAGCTCTTCTCCAAAGGGCTCCAAAGGTAACGCGTCTCCATCAACCAAGTCACTTTCGGCTTGCACCGGCGACAAGCTCCTCTCCCGCCTTGAGGCCTACCGCGGCGCCTACCTTGCACTCACCCCTCCAGACAACTTCGACACTCCTCTCTACAAGTCGATAGAGATCGTCTCCGGCACCACCTCCTCCAACGGGATGTCTGGCACAGCCACCTTCCGCGCCAAGTTCTCTTCCCAGTACTGCAACAAGTTCGGTACGGTTCACGGCGGCGCCATTGCCACTCTACTCGACGGACTTGCCCAATGCTCCACGGCTGTTGTCGATGGGGATGCGAACGAGGCCACCATGGGACCAAAGAAAGGCAAGGTCCGTGGAGGAGCTACCAGGAGCCTCCAGATCGGGTACTTGGGGGCTTTCAACGTCGGAGAAGCTGTCACCATCGTCTGCGAGGTTGTCAAATCCAAGGGCAGGAGCACCACCATCCGCTTGACCGCCACTCGCGATGCCGATGGCGAAGTCTTGGCCATCTGCTCCATGGAGAAGGCAAGGCACGAGAAGTCGAAATTGTGAAGTCAGAATTGACTGACTCTGCGAGCTGGAGAATGTCGCGAAAGGGAATCATTGTTGCAGTCACTGCATGTCTGGGAGTTGAGGCGTTTTGAATGCGGTCACACGATTGGTGGGCCAGTCTGTCGGGTACGTAGTTTGTGTAACATGGGTATTGCGCTTTGTTGGAGCGTTTGCATTTTGCAAACGCGTTCACTTGGGTAATCATTAAATGCAAGGTCTTCTTCCATCCATCCCCTCCCACACCGGTTCGTTTCATTCCCATATATATCTGCGCAATGACTCCTTCTCTGCAACCCTCCACCATAATCACACCTCCCACGCTCGTCACCATGCCGAAAAAGCACAAGAAAACTGAACAAGCCAAGAAGGAGCACGAGGCTGCAGTGGAAGATATCGTCAACCACTTCGCCCAAACCTACATCTCCAACGATCGTCTTGCAGCTTTCCAGCAGCTGTGTGAGGACCTCGACGTGGAGGTCGGAACCAGTCTGAAGAAGTGCAAGCAGGTAAGCTAATCCCACAGGCAGATCACACCAAGGCGCGTGAACTAACTCAAGCATCTTCAGAACATCAGAGGCGCTTATGTCAACATTCACGACTTCGTTCGTGTGCAGAAGGCCGGAGGAGACGTGAGCAAGATCAAGTTCCGCTCCTACGTTGCTCTCCGCGGCGACATCCGCAACAACTGGCGCAGGAGATTCTTGCTTGAGAGGGCGAAGGAGGATGAGCTCCTGAAGGCCATGTTGATCAAGTTGTAAAGACACAGACCGGAGGATACAGGGTGGAGGCAGCAAAGGCTTTGAAGTGCATCGAGCATGGCGCTGTTACAGATTAGGTCGTCTCTAACCGTTCATGACTCCTCTCTCTATTCATCGTGCATACGGAACAGTATATCAGGTTGACGGCTCAACTACTGACAAGCCTCTCGCTCACAACTTCGGCTTTGGCGCACTCTGCCTGTACTTGTCATGCTGGCAGATAGCTAGCACCGTCCCATCACTCTCCCGCCTCATCACACCCTTGATCGTAGCCAATCGACTTGCCAGCTGCAAAACTTCGCACTCCACCTCAATCAGCTCACCCTCCAAAGGCGGTCGGAAGTACGTGACATTGAGATTTCTCGTCACGCCTGAATGGTCCCAAGGCTTTTTGCAAGCGAAGACGGCCATGCTTGTCGCGTTGTCGAAGAATGTCGCTATCGCACCGCCATGAATGGTCTTGGCGACTGGATGGTTGCCACACAAGGGTGGGATGACGAGAGACCAGACGATTTTGGCGTTGCTCGTGTCGGACTCTTCGGTGACGGATTTGAGAGTTGCGTGTCTGACGAAACCGCTGTCGATGTTTTGTAGCGGCATTGCGTCGCCGTATGCGCCGATGTATGTGCGGATCTTGTCCTCTGCGGACTTCTCGGCTTCTGAGGGCATTGTTTCAAGTGGGCGATGGAAGTTCTGTTGAGATGAATGAGACTCTGCTTTTCTCACTTCAATGATTCAGTCTACATTTATTCTCGTGAAGTCAAAGGATCGATAACTCTATCATGACACGGGTATGCGGCTGAAAGGTCAGGTCGCCTTGGTCGCCGATGCCGAGGTACAGGCAAAAGTCTGCGCATGGACATACGAGGTATCACTCATCTCAGACTCTTGGAGACAATAGAAATAAATATCGACAGATGAGGAAGAAAAAGTGAATTAGTTGATGCTGTGGAACTTGCTTGGTTCAACTACTATCCCAGTAGTAACCTCCAGCTCGGATGTCCGTTCGCAGTGGCTTTTGTGAAGAGGCAGGCCGCCAGAATTGTATGCGAACTTTGGATCAATAACTCAATGTCTATTGATATGATTACAGCTGATCATTGTAAGCGCTATGGCGCTTTGCGATTATGATTATCTTCTGGTGATAGTTTATCGTGGTTGTATTATTCATCGGTGCTACTTTCTATTTCTGTGATCGACACGTGACTTGCTTTGAGGTACACAGTATCTGTACTTATGAGCAAAGACTTAATTCTAGCTAATTCAGCATTAGCTAAGATTAATTGCCACTAATTAGTCGTCTTTGGTGGTCACTACCAAATCAACATTTCCAATGCTATGTAAGTAGCTTTAAAACACTTCCACCCTTCCAGACCCCTCTCGTTATTTCTTAACAATCAATCACTCTCTATAAAGACAAGCCACATCTCTGATGAAGTCGTTTCTTGCACTTTCAAGTTTCATCTGCATCATCGCAATAGCCATCACAGCTTTCTACAACAACACCTTCGCCACGAACGAGTATATGCGTTCTTTCCTCAGATCGACCTCCAACAACATCTCCAAAACACTCAAGACCAACACGACAAGAACACACAGCACAATGTCTCCCTCCTCAACATTCGTCGGCCTCCCGGTCATCCCTCCCAACGACCCTTCCCTCACAGCCGCCTCTCCCAAGACCCGCGGCATCGCTAAGGTCTTCGAGGCCATCGAACAGGCCGAAGGCGCTGGAGCTACAGTCAGAAGATCCATCGGAACGCCCAGACTCCGTAACTTCAGCCCATTCCTCATGCTCGACCACTTCTCAATAGCACCTGGCGCTGGCTTCCCTGACCACCCCCACCGCGGTCAAGAAACAGTAACCTACCTCCTCAGCGGTGCCGTCGACCACGAAGACTTCGCCGGCAACAAAGGCACCATCCACGCTGGCGACCTTCAATTCATGACTGCCGGCCGCGGCATTGTCCATGCCGAAATGCCACATCAAAACGAGGACGGAAGTTCCAACGTCGGCATGCAACTGTGGGTAGACCTCCCGCGCGACCTCAAAGCTTGCGAGCCTCGCTACCGCGACGTGCGCAGCTCTGAAATCCCCATCTACAACAGCCCCGACGGCAAAGTCACCGTCAAAGTGATCTCGGGCCAATCCCACGGCGTCGACAGCTTGCAAGAACTAGCCTACACGCCCGTTTGGCTGCTCGACATCACCGTGCGACCTGGCGGCAGCATCACACAACCTCTGCCCGCGGGCTGGAACGCTTTCGCGTACTCGCTCAGCGGCAAAGTCACCTGGGACACTGGGTCCGAGACGAAGCAGGTCCCTGAGTTCCACAACACTGTCTTCGAGCAGAAGGGCGACAATATCAAGGCATCTGTGCCGGAGGACGAGAAGGAGGCTAGGTTCATTCTGGTGGCGGGCATGCCGCTGGACCAGCCTATTGTGCAGTACGGACCGTTTGTGTTGACTGATGCGACGCAAGTCCGTCAGGCATTGATGGATTACCAGAGTTTCTCGAATGGATTCGAGAGGGCGAGGAACTGGGAGAGTGAGATCGGAAAGTCTATGCAGTAAGCGGTGCTGGATTGTAGATAGATAGGGGGAGGATTCTGAATATTCATTAGATAGTTGATTATGATACCATTGTTTTATTGAGAATTGAAATAAATGTTCCAAGATTGATGTCTTGCGTGTTGTACTGTGAAATTATACATTTCAAAAGCATCGCTCAAAATGACGCGTTAGGGTGTTGTAAAATAGCCGATTTGAAATTGTAACAGTAGTTCGACTTTGTAAATATTGTGTACACGTGAAATTCTGCCGCAGATATCGTACAGAGTCTGGATTGGACCACCCATTCATGGCCTTTCTCCGCCAGGTGCCGTTCACTATGACTCTCTCCTAGATGACCGTCCCTATTTTATGGCGGGATAATGCTGATGATCATCTCCGTATGAAATCCCAAACAAAATGCTTGGGTTGTTCCACCAATTTTGCCGGATGACTGAGACGTCCACGATCAAGGACGTGCATCTGCCCATCCTCATCAAGAACCGCTCCCATGCCCCGGTCAGTTGACCACGCCGCTGTTCAGCTCATCCTCAGTCCGTAGCCGCACCTCCTTAATCTTCAAGATGGTGTAGCGGTGCTTGCTCTTGATGTTCTTCACCTTCCTCTGTCTTCGCTTTGTCTTCTGGAGAATCCTAAGAGGCTCGCTCTCCACACCCATCACTACCGCCCTGCACACAAACAGCCTGTCGTCCAGGTAAGGGTACTTGCCCTTAGCGATGTGAGGAATGAAGTGTGGCGCTGCGACCGCATTGGGTGCGCTTGCAAGAGATCCTTCGGGCATCACGCGGCTGGTAGATGCCAGGTTTCCAGTTGTCGGGTCCAGCACTGCTATAGTTTGCATGGTCGGGCTCTTCAACTTGGGCGACTTGACGGCAGCCTTGAGTGTGTAGTCTCTTGAACCAAGGTGTGTCGCACGATCGAGACGGATGATGTCGCCGGGCTCGACGCCCTTCATGTAGAAAGGTAGTCTCAGGGTATCACCTTGGGTGAGGAGGTAAGGTTGCGCATGGATGTGCGCAGAGATATAGTGAGGTCCTTGGGCGCGGAGCAGAGGCAGCATCTCGCGCACTTCGGGCGAGATTTCCAGAGATGCTTTCGGGCTTGCGGCGGCTGGTGATGGGAGTTCTGGTGCTTTCTTCGCGGACTTCTTAGGCAAAGATTGGTCCAGGACATTCTGCATGTGTGCCAGATGTTGCACGGTCGAAGATGAGTCGCTACTCTTGTCGGTGGCATTGGCGGTGGTGGAGAGGTTGGCGGTCCATGGTAGGAGGAATGTGGGTGGGAGCTGGCCGCGGCTGTCCAACACCGCGCGCCTGAGGGTTCGTGAGATTATGCTGGCCATTGTGATATTTCGCTGTGTATTGCACGCTCCCACTCGCGATGGCCGCGTCTTGCCTGCTCGCTGGCTGCTTCTAGGAGAATGGAATCTTGCGGGCAGCGGAGGTGTCGCTCGCGCCTGTCTCGTGCAACCATCGGCGCTTACTCGGTTGTCCCCGTCCAGGCCCTGGCTTTCCATTTTGCCTCTCGAGATTCTTTTCGTACAGAGACACCCCACCACCAACTACATATCCACCCACCGCCGCCATGCCTCAGAACGAGTACATTGAGCGCTTCACCAAGCAGCACGGAAAGCGCTTCGATCATGAGGAGCGCACCCGCAAAAAGGCTGCCCGTGAGGTGCACGCCGCCTCCGAGAGGTCGCAGAACCTGCGTGGTCTGCGCGCCAAACTCTACCAGCAGAAGCGCCACAAGGAGAAGATCCAAATGAAGAAGCAGATCAGGCAACAGGAGGAGAAGAACGTCAAGGGCAACGAGCCTGCTGCACCTTCCACCACACCACTGCCGTCCTACCTGCTCGACCGTTCCAATGAGACCAACGCCAAGGCCCTCAGTTCTGCTATCAAGAACAAGAGGCAGGAGAAGGCCGCCAAGTTCTCTGTGCCTCTCCCGAAGGTCAGAGGTATCGCTGAGGAGGAGATGTTCAAGGTCGTGAAGACCGGCAAGAAGACCGCGAAGAAGAGCTGGAAGCGCATGATCACCAAGCCCACCTTCGTCGGTCCCGATTTCACTCGTCGCCCCGTCAAGTACGAGCGTTTCATCAGGCCTATGGGTCTGCGTTACAAGAAGTGCAATGTCACCCACCCCGAACTCGGTGTGACCGTGCAACTTCCTATCATCAGCGTCAAGAAGAACCCCCAGAACCCTATGTACACCCAGCTTGGTGTGTTGACCAAGGGTACCATTATTGAGGTCAACGTCTCTGAGCTCGGTCTGGTGACCGCTGGTGGAAAGGTCGTTTGGGGTCGTTGGGCTCAAATCACCAACAACTGCGAGAACGATGGTTGCGTGAATGCGTAAGTGCTGCCACGTTGATTTCTACGATGACTTTCAACTAACAACTTCTTAGCGTCCTTCTTGTTTGAGCGAATTTCCCTTGATAAGACCACTTCTGATGGTGGCTGGTCGATTGATCTAGCCCGCGATTGACGTGTTACACGATCGACAAAACATCACCTCTGTCTCTGGTTCTGGCGTTTTCATGGTACTCAAGGATAGCCGCTCACGCGCGCATCGACTCGCGTGAGGAACACGACACGACGTCGTGTCAGTGCTCAGGTCGCAAGTTTGCGATCGGAAGAACACTGAAGATGACTACTCTCGGAATAATTCCAACTGGCTCGGAAGCATTATCGGGAAGCGGCACCCAAGTGAATGGAGCCCAAGCGGCCTAACCTCCGATGTTTGTCTCAGCAAAAGAGCATTCATGGAGCACAAAAATACGATACACTCGCAAGCTTCAGGTTCGACTAGTCTGAGCGAATCATCCCAGTTTTCGCGACATTAGGGCGAGGTACTACCCTCCGATTGGGTGCAGGGGAAAGCGCGAAGCATAAGCGATAGGAGCACAAAACTCCCGGCGTCTGGCGATAACTGTTCCACTTTCGATTCGGAAACAAACAATACTTAGTACACTTACCAATCTCTCATTGATACCCAAAAATCAACTACTAGTTCAAAAATCCCGAAACGACCGATCATCCTAGCCCGTCTCAACAGTCATCCTCCTCGCATGTTAAGTAAGTATGTAAAAAGTACTCGGGTACTTGTACCTTGCACTATAGAGGCAGATCTCACGCACATGATGCATGCATACACATATGCACCCACACCCTACCTAGACACACACAAACCTGCGCCGCGCGTTCCGTTCCCGCCTTCCCCGGCCGGAACAAACTGGTTGCCAAAGTAAGTAGTGGTAGTAGTGTTGGGCATTGCTGCATTTTGGTGCCGTCTTCGCCGTCTTCGCCGCCTCAGGTTGTATACACTACCTCCTCCTAGTAAGTGCTAAATGCGCTCTGCGGAGGTTAGGGGAAATATTGGTTTCTTCGAGTCTGACTCTGACTCTGACTCTTCTTAGTGCTCTCGTGTAGTTCCGCTCGTGCCGTGCCTAAGGAGAGTTCGGAGAGGCTTACTGCTTGGGTTTGCTAGGTGGAAGACCCTTTGGGCGTTGATGGAGACGAAGGCGGAGACGGCTGTCTCGGAGAGATTGCTCAGCTAGAGCAGGCAGAACATGTGTTGTACGGAGAGGAGAGGACCCTACGGCAGTTCTTGGTTCTGTGTTTTGTTTGTTTGTTCGGCCTTGCTTTCTTTTTGGGGCCGCTTGCCGTTTGTTGGACCGGACCTACTGTTCCCTCATGTGACCTTTCCTTTCGCTTGAAGATCTGCCGAGGTGTCTGTTCGGGTTCTGGACTCTTGGAGATGGTTTTGTTTTTTGGCCCCCACGGATGACCCTTGGAACGAGAGTAGCCGAAGCAGTGAGGGATTGCGCGATAGACTACTACTGGACTAGAGGTAGGTGTGCTGCGGTCATGCCTGAGGCGACTGGGAGGGATTGATCTCGAGATGAGCGATGGGGATCGAGATTTGGGATGCGTGTGGGTGGCAGCAGACTTGAAGTATTGGTGTTTTGCTTGCTTTTTTATCACGCCGAACCTTTGGGCTGGAAGTCGTGTGAAACGGCTACTTCGGTACCATCGTGCTGCGTTTTTTTGTTTGGATTTGGGTTTCGCTATACGATAGTCGTCGCTTTCGGCTTATCGAGAGCGCTGGGCTTGCTGTCAAGCCGATGAATGATCCTTTCGCGTCTAGACTTACGCTCACTCTCCC
This sequence comes from Cladosporium sp. SL-16, assembly GCA_002921095.1. Lineage (NCBI taxonomy): Eukaryota > Fungi > Ascomycota > Dothideomycetes > Cladosporiales > Cladosporiaceae > Cladosporium > Cladosporium sp. SL-16. The sequence continues at coordinate 90,465 of PEGC01000072.1, forward strand.
CGGCGAGAGCGATTCATATTTATCCGGTCCGCTTCGCGAGCAGGAACAAGGAATGGTCATGTGAAGCACGAATACGATCCTAGCCAAGCGGGACAAACGAAGCTGACTTCGACCGGATCGTGGGGTGTAAATAATCCGATAACCGGACTGTCTTCACCATCTCGCTACCAAAAGCCAAATCTTCAACGCATGTGATGTGTATGTCGGTGGTGTCGTCGTCGATCGTGGCAGCCATTTGTCGCTAAGCAATAGGCCGCTGAGATTCACAGGATTTTGGCAGTGAGATGAATGAGATGAGATGTCTACGTATGAACCTCGCTTGGAAGGTTCCGCACATGCTACTTAGGTAGATAATACTGTGTTTACGTATGATATTACTGTTGAGACGCGCAAACCTTCGGTAGCGAGAGCCACACCACAAGGACATTTTGCGCAATGTAGAAGGTATTCTGCGGGTGAGATAAGTGCCGAGGAGTGCCCTGCTTTACTTGCAATCGTACAGTCAATGTCATCATCGTCAATCGATTAGTCTAGTGTCATCTTTGTAGATACAGTACTGCCAATTTACTTGGATACGCAGTGCTCACGGAAACCTGCACATTCGTGTTCTGGTCTCGTCCCGGGATGAAATTACATCCTATCGCTTTAACAAACCTGACGTCAATCTTGCCATTCCGCGCATCCGCTGTGGCTCTATGTCTAAAAACAAATCGGCGGTATGACCTCTCAATATAGTCATGTACGGGAAAAGATAGACGGTGTGCTGACTCGGTCGTGTCGTGCTGCCGGGACAAGGAAGGAAGAAAAAAAAACAGGATTCGGACATAAGAATTGGCTTACGGAGCAATTCAAGTCTCAGCGGTGAAAGACTTGCCCTGTCTCCCATGTCATCATACAAGGTCGTCGCAGTGAGCAACGGGTATGACTGCTGCGGCTTGTCGCAAGTGATAACAGAGCCTTTTGTCCTGATGGGGCGCACCAAGGACGGACGGCGACCAGCCGGAAGCGATGGCGCTCGCAATCGGGTGATGGCGTTCCAGTCGTTCGTGATCGTGGGTGGGAGCTGCAGGTCAGCGCAATGCCCGACTATTGCGGAGGTTTGAAACGCGCGACAGCTGTAGGATGATAGCAGCGGCAGAGAGTCGCGCGCGGGCACCGGCCCAGGCACTGGCATATTGTTATAGGCAATACGGCTTGTACGGGTCGCGATTAGGCTTTGGGCTTTGGTGGGTGATCGGTTATGAATCGCATTTCCTTTCAGGGAAACACCCTGCTCTGCCACATTGCAACTTACTTAGGTACACGTGGGAGGGTCGGGCAGGTGCTCCCGTTCACTCCCGCGCCTGCCGCTTCGATCGCGTACCAGATTTTGGGTAGCGGTCGACGACTTCACATGCTGTTTAGTGCTGTCGTGGTGGTGATATTGTGTTATCGTAGACGCGTGAGTGATACCAGACACCATGCCACCGCACGCGGTTTGCCGCACAGAATGTCACGGGACGGCGACCTGCTGAGACAGGCTGCCAGTTGGCGCTTCTGCTGCTGGCTGCAGAGCTCGATGGATCATGTGCTCGTGACCGTGGGCAACGCACGACGGCCGTGCCGCCCGCGTGTGCTGCACACACCCTACCCTACGTACATACAGTACATACGCCTCTCGCACACCCTCTCGTTCGACCATCCACGCAGGCCCATGAGACGCATGCTCGTGTGAGGCCCGCCTGACGCCCCGGCTCGTCGCTTGCAGCACTAACCAGCACGCAAGTAAGGTACCCGTGTACAGATATTAGTGATCTCTACATACCACCCTCGAACCTAACAAGCCAGCCCACGCGGATTGGCGGTAACCGACGCACCCAAGTGGGTTTGTGCTGCACGCCGTGTCCATTCGACCAACCACGCACGCCCGCTCGAGCTCCGCCTGCATCCCTACCCAAATCTTCAGGCTGCGCCGTTTGGGCTCAGTTGTGAGAGCGAGAGTAGTGCGCGCTGCTCTCTGCTGCTGCTGCTGCCGCTGCGCTGCTTGTCGCCGCCGCTGCTGCTGCTGGCCAGCCATCCCGCGAGCGAGCGCTGCCTCCCAGTCCAGCAGCGTCTGTCTGCCAAACAATCCCACCGACACACTTGACTTGCCAGAGCCAGCCCGGCGCCGGCGTCATCCATCCTCGCACTTGGCCAAGGCCTTGCACCTGACGTCCACCGACTGCTCCGAAGCCCTCAGTTGGGACGTGTATGAAAGCCAGCTTGACCCTGTCTCTGTTTGCCACCCAACTCCTCAATCAGCATTGATTGTCGCTGTACAGACCCTCGCCTCCACTCGTCGTGTATCTTCACGGCCTACACCCTACCGCTACCTTGCTAGCAAACACCGCCATCCGTGGCCCTCGCCGTCGCCAGCAACCTTCCCAGCTGCGTGCATACCCTACCCTTGCCTTGCACTCGCCCGGGCACTTTTCCACCTCACCTCGTTGTTGATCTGCCTGTCTGTCTGTCTGGCTTCGCGCGTTGCGCCGCTGAGACTCGCTCGCAGACGCTGCCCCAGTCTCGCTGCCTGCTAGTCGCTTCGGCAGCATCAAGCCGAGCAAGCCGAGTAGGTAACTCTTACACCGCTCCTCGCCGCAGCGCAGCCTCGATCGCCCGCCCGGACTGTCACCGTTTGCACGCTTGTGCATTTGTCAACTTGCTCTGCCCCGGCATGGCCCTTGCTGCTGCTGCACGCAACCGGTTCGCGTACGAGCAAACACGCCCAACAGACGCGCCTATCCAGCACCAACTTCACCACTCGCTCCACCAGCATCATATCCAACCCGACGCGAAAAACGCGACCTACCTTGACGACGACGACAATACAGCTATCCTGGACGCCGACATCCTCGATGCTGACATCATGCAATCTCCTGCCAATCACGACATTTCTTACCGCAAGGACTCTTTCGCCCAACATTCGGGCGTCTTGTCGCCCAACGATGGTCAAAGTTGGGACCAGCACTACCCAAGCGGCCTGCCTATTGATGCCTCGATGACTGCATTTTCAGGCAACTTCAACAACGGCCCTAACAGTTATGGCCGGCATCACAGCATCTCGCATCCACCCTCACATCAGCACCAACCGCATGGCGGTGTGTGGTCTCTTGCCCAGGACTCGGGTCACTGCACACCTGCTGGAGCCATCGATGGCATGCCACAGGCTACAACGTTCGAGAATGCACCTTATGTTCACCAGAGGGCAGATAGTGCGCATGCCAACTTCAGTCATCCACAACCACCGGCACCTTTCAATGCACCCACTACAGATGCTGGTTTCATTCCTGCCCCGCAGACTCAGGCGCCAATGTCACCCCATTCTCACCAGGACTGGATGGGCATGGCTCAGCAGGAAATGGAAGGCCGGCCTGGACCCAGGCAAATGAGACCTAGTAGTCCACCAAAGACGATGGTTGACATCCAACGGAGGGACGGGATTCGGAAGAAGAATGGCCGAATCGACATTCCCCAGGAGCGCAACATCCACACGATCGATCAGCTTATCGAGACCACCAAGGACGAAGACTTGCTCAAGGAACTGAAACAGCAGAAAAGGCTGTTGCGAAATCGAGAAGCCGCGTAAGTCGCATCTTGCTCGCGTGGGTTCTCCATTCGATTCACTAATTTTGTACGATAGGCTTCAATCACGACAACGCAAGAAGAAACATACCGAGGACCTTGAGACCAAGGAGAAAGGCTACGCGCATCAAGTTACCCTGTTGGAGCAGCAACTCGCCGAAATCAGTATTGAACGCGACAATCTTTCCCGAGATCGACAAATCCTGGTTCACCGCACACAAGAAGCCGAGCGCATCATCGAGTCGCTTGGCATGGAGAAGCGAGATATGCTCATGAAGCACACGGAGGAGACGTCGAGTCTACGGAAAAGGATACAAGTCATGACCGACCGCCTCGAAGCTGGACCTGCGCCTGCCATGTCCGCTGCTCCCAGTAGTACTGGCTTCAGCGAGTTCAATGCAGAATTCGACGACCTCAACATCGGACCTCACATTTGGGATCATCTTGTCTTCCCTCATCCGGATGGAAGCATGGTGTCAGACGAGTTCGGATTTGGACAACAATCGATGGCTCCGATGAAGCAATCGCTCGAAAAGAAGGCTTCCACGAATACCATTGTTCCGGCCCAACCAAGAAAGACCAACGAGAATTCCACCGAGCAGCCCATTGCATCGAGTTTGCTCTTCATGTTGCTACTATGTGGCGCGTTTGTAGCATCCAAACCGGCTACCTCATCCATATCAGAGCTTCCCAAGATGCCGGCAGATGTTCGCGCTGCTGCACCGACTGTCCTTAACAACCTGCTGTCGGAATCCAACCCCTCTGCGCAGCAACAACAAGCTCGAGCAGCTATGCAGGCTTTCCAAGAGCCGGCTCCCTCTAATCTGCCATCCATGAACAATCACAATACCAACAAGCTCGATCAGCTGCATACTCATATGATCAGCCCAAGCAAACAACAATCAGATGAAGCAGCTTTCGCGTTGACCCAAGCGCAGTACGCAGCTCTCACGGACATTGGTCCGCCCATGAATGATTACCGAGAGCCAAGTCACACTCACCCAGCTCGCCGTAGTCTTGCTGAGGCTTTGGCAAACGAGCATACTGTGAACCCTGGCAACAAGGCCGATATCTACACTAGGAGTCTGTTGTTTGAGCAAATCCCTGCCGACGTTGTGCGACAGTTCAAGGAAATGGTTCGCGATCGCAACCAGAGAGATCAACAGCAGCAGCAAAATCAGCAGCAGCATCAGCAGCAACAATACTACAAGGTCGAGACCTAACACACAACGCTCTTCGCGAGCCATTCATCAATCATCATGAGGCCTGCGCCATGAGTGGCAGCGACCCATCTTGCTTTTGAGCAAATGCTACATCCACCAACCTTCGCTGTTCTAAGCCCTGAGCAGCGACCTTTTCGGCTTTCTATCTTATTCAATTGTGCCCAAAGGCCGAATCATTTGTCAAATATTTGTTCTATTTGTTCCTTGGTGTCCGGAAGAGACACCCAATACCGACCGCGAATGTGCGACTTGCAGCAGTCATGCACACTAGAGACTTCTCATTCCATCACGGAGCTACGACACTCACGACATGCATAACAACCCACCTCTCATGACATTCTTGCACACAACTCGGCCCACGCGTCGAATGTTCACTACGACACTTCAACTTGTTGAATTTATCATTTTTTTGATACCCGCCTATGGCTCGTACGATTGACAATGTACATGGATGCTGGCAGCAAGGACCACTACCGACCACTTCACCCTTTCAGTTCAGCAAACTCTAGCGACGAGGTTATGAAATAACTCGGGCTGGCCCCTGCATCACCACCACCACCAACCTGGAACTGTCAATTTTTTCTCCTTTCTGATCGTGTCATTTCATGCAAATATGCTCTTTGTTTCTTGCCTTTCTTTGCGTTGAACCTCAGATGTATCTTGAAAAGAACAGCTTCTCCCACTTGAGATTGCGATTGTGATTGCGACTGTCAGACAAGTCCGTTTAACTGGACCTTCTGGAAACTGCTTCATTTGTCTTTTTGCTATCCGTCCATCTCTCTGTTTTTCCTTGTTCTGACGATGCTGCTGTGGAAACGACGACACGAGACCGGACTAGCATGCGAATGAGAAATGAGAATGTGACGACGACGACGACGACGACGATGATGACGACAGAAAGACTTGCAATCTTTTTTTTAACTCCATGGCTTGTTACATTTCCTCACAATGGCGACTTGGATCCGCCTGCCTTGCTCTGCTTTTCTCTGTATTTCCCTGGAAAGCCTTACCTTTTTAATGTAGATATGGGAAATTGACCTTCTGATTCTGATCACGAATACTCGTCTCATCCCGATTTCCCCAAGTTCACGTTTCAAAGCAACACTCGTCGCAGCAGAATGCCAACAGATTTGGGTCCCAGTTTCTCGAGTTCGTTGGGTCGACTGCTTATTGATGCCATCATTGTGGACTATCACGATCAAACATGAAAACTCAAACGTAGAAGGCAACGAGTATCTGACTGATTTCATTTTCCATCATCGCCAGGATGATATTATCGGTCGGCCTCGAGACCATCCTCCGGACGCCATGCTAATGATTGATACCCATGCCCCATGATGCCCTCGAAAAGAACCCAAGCTACGACAAGCAGACTATTTCGGATTGTACTTGTCTTTCCAGATCCTACAGTAACAGCAAGTCAGTACATCACATCTCACTCGTTAGGGCTCAGTTCTCTTGGTCCTGAGAAGACGACGTTCGGGTAAAGAATCTCCACTCACCAAGAATTGCCGACGGTCTTGGAACCCTTCTGTTCAGCGAGCCGAAGGTACTGCGCTGCCTTGAACTGTAAGAGATTATGTCGTCAGCAGGTGCTCAGCGCAGCATGTGCGCGTGGGGATAATCCTATTGGTTGAGGATAATGAAGTTCAAGCAGGCTGTTGCTGCAAATAGGTACGGCTGATGGCGCATGGCGGCCCAACTTGCAGTGCGTGAGCAAGAATGAAAACCTGCTGAGCGAGCGAGCGAGCGAGCCGCTCTCGCGTCGCTTGAGTGATATCGATCGGTAGGGGCAAGAAAGAAGCAGTGCGCAGAGACAAGCAATGCTGGGCCAGACTCACCTTGTCTTTCGGTCCGCCAAAGCCTTCCAGATAACACCACGCCGCTTCTTCCAAGGCATCTGTGTCGCCGAGGTTGGCAGCAGTTTCGTAATACTGCCTCGCCGCAATCGGATCCTTCTTCACTCCCCACGCGTAGCGGAAGCAGTTCGCCAATTCGAAAATAGCCAACACCAACTCTCCCTTCGCAGCACCGCCTTTCGTCATACCCGCCGCCAAAGCAGCTTGCTCCACGGCGGCGGAATTCGAAGCTGCGAGCGACAAGTAGTGGATTGCCTTGTCTGGCTCTGGCGGTATGCCCCAGCCGTGGCGCAGCGCGAGGCCGTAGAGGACTTGGCTGAGGGCGTTGTTGGCGCCTTTGGGGTCGGCGAGTTGGCCGAACATGTGTGTTGAGATGGTGAGGTCGCCTTCTTCGTGCAGGCGGATGGCTTCTTGGATGTTGACGTCGCCTTCTTGGTCGGAGATGCTGCGGCTGCGGTCGCGGTTTGGGGTGGCGATGCTGGTTGTTTCGAGGGAGCGGCCGGTGCGCGGTACTTCGTTGTTGTTACTGTTGGTGCTGGTGTTGTCGAGGAGTGAGGGCGAGGATGCTAGTGAGGGTGAGGATGCTAGTATGGTGGCTCTCTTCTCCCATTGTGCCTCGCGCTGGGCGTTTGCGTACTTGTTGCCGTCGTCTGCGCCGTCTACGCGGATCGAAGGGATAGATACGGCGTCTGGCGCGGCTGGGAGATTCTCTGGTAGATGCGAGCTCGTCGTCTCGTTCGTTTTAGACCGTGATCGACCGCCTATGTGTAACCGCTCGGACAGCTTCCGCTCATTCTTAGGCCGTATGGGCAATCCTTTGGTATCCTCCGCATCGAGCGATGTGCGCGTCTTCTCCGTCGTCGCATTCTTCGGCGCTCCCCCACTCGCAACCCTGCTGAACAATGTACGTCTCCGCTCTCTTTTAGGCTCCTTGCCTACAATCGCAGGCTTCACATCGTCTCCTTCGAAATGTGGTGGCTCGATAACCTCTTCGGTCTCTGTCGTGGTGCGAATGATGCGGAACTCGGGCACGTCGAGGGCGGCGGGTTTGCTGGGCGGTGGTGGAGCATTTCTGGCAATGGTATCCTTCTTCGTGATGTTGTCCTTCTTCTTAAGAAGATCCTTTAGGCCGTTCATGGTGCGGGGTGAATGCGCCGTTGGAGTCCAGGTATGCGGGAATCGAGACAGTTGGTCGTCATGCGCGGGGAATGTGTGGAGAGAGAGGATGGAGGAAGGAAATAAGATGAGGATGCTGGTAAGATCAGGGTATTGAGAGGTGAAGGTGCTGTATTCAATAATACAAGGAAAGCACAGTGTCGACAACCTACCACGTAATGATGTAAGGCAGTAGTACCAAGCGCTACGGGTGCCAGAATAGCAATTGCGCTGCGCCCTGCTGGGTGTTTGAGGCTTGCAGAGAACCCTTGGATCCAAGCATCCTTCAAGGGTCATCGTCGTAAGTGCTGATGCGGCTGTAGGGCGTGGTTAAGGTTAGCTCGTTAGACCTCCATGCGCTAGTCGTGCATGAAGACACGTGGAGCCGCGTTCAGTGATTATATTGCAGAATCAGATTATGGATGTGAAGAATCAAGAGGATGAGGTACCACTCGGAACGTCGGTTGCATTCTTGAAGGACAAACGGTGACTGTGGTCTGTGCAATGTGCGACCAAAGAATTTATGACGATCTGATCAACCGTTCACGTCGAAAATATCCATGGATGGATGCTTTGAGCTTTTGAGCCTTTTCATACGCGCGTACATAATAATTGTTTTTATTTTCCGTTTTTTGCTTTTCTTTTCTTTGCTTCTTCGAAGTTTTCCTCATCGTCACTTCGTACGCGTTGATCATGCACCGGGGTATCTTACAGACAACTAGGTATCTCAAGAAAACGAGATGTAGTCCTGATTCTGAGCGATCTCGTTAAGATCTCCGCTCATAGGGAAGTCTTTGTTAGGGTCATCAGAATCGATGTCCCCAGAATCAACATCGGCCGCCTCCTCATCGTCTTCGACTTCGGAGTCCTCGCCACCGCCTGCCTTTTGGCGCTCGACATGTGCGTGGCGAGTGTGTGGGAGCTTGCATTTCTTGTTAGTGCAATCACCTGTCTCGGCGTAGTCGGGACACTCGAGAACATGACGTTTGTCACAGTCGATGCCCTTCTCGCAATAGCCAAGCAAAGCAAAGGGACGACAAATAAGAGGACCGGGTGAAGGGGAGACATGGGCATAGCGGCATGCATCATTCGTGCAGTTGCCGTTCAGGAAATGTGTGCATGCCGGCACACGGTTGTAAGTCGGCTTATGGGAGAGGTCGCAATGATCGCCCTTGGCGCAGGTCCCGGTGCGGAAGAAAGTCTTACACATGGAGACCTTGTTGGGGTTGTGGTCGAAGCGGCACTTTGTACCGAAAGGACAGACACCTGCGAAAGTGTTAGAGGTGATCAAGGGTGCTTACCAACATATGACTTGAGCTGGTGGATCGGTCCAGTCTGTCAGGAGAGGTTGGATGATGTAGTCTCGATGAAATACCGTTCTTGATGAAGTGCTCGCATTGAGCGACTGGCTTCGCTGCTGGCCTGAGACTGGTCAGTAGTCTTCTACACTTTCGATATCCATAGTGCCATACTTGGACGCCGCATTGGCTACAGGGCGTCTGAGGAGGTTGTTGTTCTTCGTGCGGAGGAACTCAACACCGGCCACGATAGCCTTTCTCGGTGTGGGTGGCGCCGTTTCAGACATTTCTACACAATTTTGTTAAGTTTTCCGCTGTTCGTGTAGAGCACCTATTCTCACTACTCACCAGTCATTCTAACGAGCTTGCTTCCATCCTCGAGCAGAGAGAAGCGCACACCCTCAATCACCATGTCGCGATTGGCGGGAGGTGCACTGGAATGGTGATGCGCAGTTGTGGCCCTCTCTTGTCTGTTCGGATAAGCTTGCTGCTGAGGCTGTGGCGTGTGGGGAGTGGTCGAAGTAGGAGTAGTAGGTGCCGAGCCAGTTGTCGCGTTCACAAGCGTGCGGTTCTGGAATGATGCGCCGTAGCCTCCACGACCGCGACCTCTTTGTGCTGGAAAGGGGGCCCATCGATTGCTGTACTGATGATTCCCTCGATACGGTGGTGTCGGGTTGTATGGATGGTGATTCTGCAGGTGATGGGTCGCTGGGTCTGGCTGTTGTTGTTTGTGACGGTTGATTGCGCCGGCGAGGGCGGCAATCCTGGCCTGCATTGCGGCTTCGTCGGCCATGCTAGATGCTTGTGATAGAGGTTAGTAGATCGTCTATTGGTGTTTGCAGGTCGTCACTGTTGATGGTGATTGTCGTATGTGAATGAGTTGGTGGACGTTTCGTTGTCGCAAGGAACAAAGCTTGAGCGCGCGTCTGCTGCTGCTTAGTTAAGCGCGCGCGTTGCGATCGCTAGCGCCCGCGGTGGTGGCCTGAGCGCATCTAAGTTGCAGCCCTCCCTCGTGGCATGACATGTGACACAACTCTCCATTTCATGCAACACCCCGATCGAGAAAGCGCACGATCGTCTTTCACGGTCACCCACTAGCCTCCGTCGTGCCCGTCGCGCCCTTGACAGGACGACAGACTGCAATCTGCGAGACGAGCGCCCTTGTATCAACCTAATCATGACCCATACCCTTTTAGTATTGTGCACGGTAACCGAGACACCCAGTATCGCGGTACCGAAGGTACCAAAGGCTGTGGCACTGACATCATGAGCAGATAGATACAGATACACCCTCCGACGATGTCCGGCACCCATCGATTCTGAATGTGCTGGAGTCTGGGGTACTCATCTGGGTGCTTCTACCAACACATGTTCTTTCTGCTCTACTCCGATCGTGGCAGTGGCCAGTTCAAAGCATTGATATAAGTCCGCTGGCTCACTACGCCCACCAGGAATCAACATCTTCGATCTACCCGCTCAGACCTATAAGCTCACACCCCACTACTGATCAAACAAAGCAACCGCTCGAATAGGACTCCCACTCCCTCCCCTCAGCTTCAATGGGAATCCAACAAAGGTGAATCGACCTTTGCCAACAACACGATCGAGATTGTCAAGTCCTTCCATATGTGTCATCTTCCTCTCGCCGCAGACATTGTGCGCATGGAAGTTCATCTCGCCTTCAGGGCTAGGACTAATCGCTTCGACACCTGCGCAAATTAGCCATGATGTCAACATCACATCAATTTAGAGAACTCTAGCACTCACCAAACATCTTGCACCCCTTGTCGGCGAGCCAACTCACAGCATCCGGGTGCAAGCCAGGGAAATCATGCTGCCACCTCGGCTCGTCAAACCCAACTCTCTTGTTGAAAGCCATGTACACCAACACGGTGTCACCTTTCCTGATCTCCTCGCCTGACTTCTCCAGTGCTTCCTCCATCTCTCCCACTGAGATGGCAGCTTTCAGCTCCACATGCGAGAGATCTAGGGCAATGGCAGATGTGTAGAAGTCCTCGAGCGGCATCTCATCGATCGGTGTACCGCCCGGTCCGAAGTGCTTGAAAGCATCAACATGTGTGCCTGCGTGGTCAGACATTGTTAATGCGTAAGAAGCGGAGCGTAAGGTGGCGTTGCCGGCGACTTTGGGCTGGTGAGTGTCCCATGGCGTTTGGATCTGTGTTGAGGTTGTATGTAAGTCTTGTGTCTTGGTCACTTAGTTTGGTGGTGGACCTACAAATGGGACGTGGAAAGGATGGTTCGGACAGCGATGGTATAGTTCTCGGCTCAGGTCAACTATCTTGGGTTTGTGTAGTACTGTCGCCGCAAAACGTTTCTGGATGATGGGAAAGGCAAGTGGCGCCCTCGAAGCACTGCGGACGATCATTTGCAGCGTGCGGTTGGGCATGGTCATCTCGACGGTTTTCTTGTCGCCCGAAGGAATTATGATGTCTTGAAAATCACGGATTGGAACACACGGAACTTACTCAGATGGACCTTCGAGTAAATCGTCAATTAACCTCACGACGAAGCGGCACTGTCGATCATTGATATCCCACCTCGGCTGATGGCTTGAAGCTATAGCTTACAGCTTCCTCTTCAGAAATCCTTATCGTGGTGATCTCGATTGATTGCTATTCTTGACGTGCGTCATTGTGCAGCTATTCTGTTCCATTAATGGTAAACTATTCGTATGGACAAATTCCCTGCCGAATTCGGAGGTCGTATCTTTTGGCATATGTCTATTTTCATTGCATTCATGTACGACTTCGAAACTTTACGCGGGCTGGGCCTGGGCGTCAGGAGCAGCTGGGCCACCGGCATTGCGCTGCTTGCTGACCATGTAGTCCTCCAAGAACTGAGGGTCGTTCTCGAATTCTTCCTTGAGCTGAAATTTGGTGTTAGCTGTGTCCCTCTCAAATCATACTTGCTATGCACTTACGATATCAAGTCCACCAACCAACTCGCCACCAACGTACACCTGAGGAAACGTCGGCCACTCGGAGAACTCCTTCAGACCCTGCCTGACCTCGTCGTCTGCCAGAATGTTGAAGAAGCCGTAGCGCACGCCCTTCTCGCGCAGAAGGCTGACTGTCTGTCTGCTGAAGCCGCACTGAGGAGCAGAGGGTGTGCCTTTCATGAACAGCATAACGGGTGCGGCCTTGACGAGCTCTCCCAATCGCGCGTGCAACTCTTCCTTTGATGCGGCGTTGTCGATCTCTCCGCCAGTGTGTTGGGGTGCGGTCGTAGGATCTGAAGGTCCAGGCGCATACTTCGAAAGACCAGCGTCGCCGTTCGCCTGTCCTGCGGGCTCGTTCTCTGAAGGCGGTGGCCTTGTAACCTGCTGTGCGGGAGGAAGACCAGTCGAGCCAGCACCACCAGCCACAGGCCTTCCAGCATGCTGTTCCACCGCATTCCTGACCTTGCTCGCATCGGTGCCCGTGACACTATCAACGACCTGTCCGTTCTTTTGCAGCACGACAAGAGGCACCTGTGTGACGTCGTAGTTCTCGCTGACCTCGCTGACTTCCTCGGCGTCCAGACTAAGGAAGGCGATGCGCTGTGGGTTGGTGGCGGGGTATGTGCTGGCGAGGGTGGACAGGATGGTGCCCATCTGCTTGCAAGGCTCGGCCCACGGCGCGTGGAAGTAGATGACGGCGAGGCAGTCGGAGGGGAGTTTGGAGGTGTGGTCGGCGAAGTCGCCCTCGGTCGCAATGGGTGTGACTGTGCAGGTGGCAGCCATTTTGGCGGATGTGGGATGGCTATCGGCGGGTAAGATAGTCGGTTGTCTGATCGGTATGCGACGATGCGCTGGTTGATAATTTGGGTGGTAAGAGTTTATGACAATGTGGTCGGAACAATATTCAAGAGTTGAGTCGGCCTTATCAATCGCGCAGTGACAAATGTCGGATGGCGTCAGAGACCAGTCAAAAGTTTGGAGGGGTGAATGACCGAAGCCGCAATCAACTATTACCCACCCTAACCCTAATGTTATCGCTAATCTGATCTCGCTTCGGCGCTGGCGCTTGCTCTCTCCCGAGCTTTTTTGCCAAAGCCCAGCAGCCGGAACTTTTGCATGTTCTGGAGCTTGAGACTGGACGGACAATCATTTTCTCACCAACACCACCACCCATAACACAATACCGCCAAAATGATGCAAACACCGCTTCGCGAGGTCAAGCCCAAGAATGCGCGCACCAAGCGCTTCTTGGAGAACAAGGCGCCTCAGATTCACGAGAACCCGCGCACCGCCCTCTTCCTCAAGTACTCGTCGACCTCGGAAGTCCTCAACCTGGCCCTGACCGACCTGCACTCCCTCAAGCGCCCGCTCGGTATCAAGTTCAGCAAGAAGAACCCCATCCACCCCTTCGAGGACCCCTCAAGCTTGGAGTTCTTCAGCGAGAAGAACGATGCCTCCATGATGGTCTTCGGCAGCCACAGCAAGAAGCGCCCTCACTGCTTGACCCTCGTGCGCATGTTTGACTGGAAGGTTATGGATATGCTGGAGCTGTTGATCGACCCCGAGACTATGCGCACACTTTCGCAGTTCAAGAACGAGAAGGCGCGCGTTGGTCTCAAGCCGCTAATTTCGTTCTCCGGCAGCGCTTTCGAGAGCCCGACTGAGAACGCTTACACTCTTGCGAAATCTCTCTTCTTGGACTTGTTCAAGGGCCCGGATGTTGAGAAGCTCGACGTGGAAGGTCTGCAATACATCATCAACTTTTCGGTGGAAGAGGAGGAGGACGAGAACGTTAAGCCAGTGATTCGCATGCGCTGCTACCTGATCAGGACAAAGAAGGCCGGTGGCAGCCTCCCCAAGGTTGAGGTGGAAGAGATGGGACCTAGATTCGACTTCAGAGTTGGCCGAACCAAGGAGGCGGATGTGGATATGCTCAAGGAAGCCATGCGCAAGCCCAAGGGTCTGGAGGTAAGTTTGAATCTACACACCCAACATGCGACGATTAAGACTAACAACTCTACAGGCCAAGACGAAGAAGAACATCGAAACCGACATCATCGGCGACAAGATCGGCCGCATCCACACCGGCAAGCAGGACCTCAGCCAGCTGCAGACCAGGAAGATGAAGGGTCTCAAGCGCAGCCGCGACGTGCCCGACGACGAGGACGCTTTCGTCGGCGCAGACGACCTGCCCAACGGTGGCGAAAAGAAGGCTCGTACCGATTAAGCTCTTGCGAGCCTGAGCCTCTTCGTTTTCTTCCGGTCTTGCGTTTTCAGCGTGGCGTTGGTGGGCTATGTGTAAAAAGAATCAAATGTATTGTTGCTTCGGGATTGGCATGGCATCTGAGTGATCAAAATTACATTCATAGATAGTATTTTCAACCGGAAATGTTTATCAAGCGCCACATCCACATTCTCCTCGGTACATCAATGAATGCTATCTACGATCACGGATCGGATTATGTGCGTGGACTCCACAGTTTTTTCTTTTGGGCGGCGTCGCAACCGTATCTCAATGGCAGACAAAGTGCTTTCAGTCCACACGCCTGATCGCACTAGCACGCCAGTTGCTGGCATATCTTCAACAACGCCCAGCGATCTCAGCGGCTAGTGTGAAGATACTACCGACTTCACTGGCAGCTGTCGTCCTTCCTGCCTCCGAGGCAATGCTATCAAGGCCGGGCTAACTCAGTAGCTGATGAGAGGGTATCGACAACCACGGCGTAAAATTCTATCTCACTGACCATTGAGATACTGCAGATCATATTTCACTATCTCGGTAGCTGGTTGTTAATATCAAACCTTGGGTTCCACCATGGCGGACATGCTCGCAGTCTTCATCTATCTTTACGACTCAGTGGCAAGACAATCTTGATCACCGGATGAACTCGGTGGCAACACCTTCCAGATAACAAGGAGGCGGAGGCAATATTACACGCAATATTCTCAGTTCTCAATCTCTTCATTTCAATTCATTATGGTATAAACATCATAGCTACCCAGCCATCTTCTTTCAATACCTACAACTGGTAGAAAGGCTTCTCCGGCACAAGCCCAGTCAGCCTGTTGTCCTGATCAGGCCTAAACTTAGGCTCCTTCTTCATCGTCGGCGCATTCTTGCTCTCCGCCTCAACCTCGCTGAAATCAAACTTCTCATGCTTGAACTTCGTCAAATCATAAACACCACGCGCGTACTCCGGCGCAATGCAGTAGATCTGCGCCAAGTACCGCTTCGAGATGATGGCGTAGTTGACGTGCGACAGCATCTTGGCCGTGTTGGAGTGCAGCGCCGCGCGGGCTTTGTCGTCCATGACGCGCTGGTACAGCTCGCGCGGCTGGTCGTACTCGCTGAGCTGGCCCTCATGGTAGTAGTGGCTCTTACGGCTGACGATCGCGTCGGAGACCTTGTAGGGCGCTTCGGCGGCGTCTGGGCGGAACTTGTGCGCGAAGCTGTTGGGCAGGTATTGCTTACCGCCGGCGTGGTTGGCATCGACGCGCATGGGGCCGTCGACGTTGGGGGAGCTAAATGAATTGGCCATGAAAGGGCAATTGACCTGTAGAGCAAGGGGTTCAAGTCAGCACAGGGTCTCAGACATAGATGAGCTCTCGCAGTCCAGCTTCAACGTCCTTAATGCTCGACCTGCCGCTGAGAGACCAGTGCACCAGGCCGCGAGATTGGGTTGTACCCTTCAGTAACGTACCGGAATCTGATGCAAATTCACTCCAACTCTGTGGTATTGAGCCTAAGGGAGTGTCAGTATCGTTTCTCAATGGGACGGGATGGGTATGCTTACGTCGCGGTAGAACCACATGCGGTGCTGGAGAAGCGGGTCGGGGGAGTCTTCAACGCCAGGGACCATGGAGCCAGGCGAGAAGGCCGCTTGCTCGACGTCGCGGTGGTAGTTTTCTGGGTTCTTGTTCAAGACCAGGCGGCCGATCTCGTGCATTGGGAAATCGCCTCGAGGCCAGACCTTGGTCACGTCGAAGGGATCGAAGCCGAGCTTCAATGGGTCAGCCTCCTCAGGCTTCATGACCTGTACCTTGGCTGTCCATTCGATCTCTTCTCCGTTCTCAATGGCCTCCCACAGCTGTTGCTTGGAGTAGTCGGGGTTCTCGCCGGAGATACGGATGGCCTCGGGCTGGGAGAGCTGCTTCTGACCGTGCTTTGCAAGGAAGTGGTACTTGATGTAGACGAAGTCGCCAGCCTGTGATAAGATGTTAGTACGGTATGTCTTATGTTTCGCCCCACTACCTTCATCCATCGATACAAGCATGTGACGGGTGACCTTGAGGAGACCACTGAAGTCTCAAAAGTGCCCGAGCCTCTATCAAGCTGCTGCCTTCAATTGTAGACATTGAGAGCGCCAGGACACCAGTGAGACGACATGGATAGGCTCAGGGGATTTGTTTGTACAATGGGAGAGTTTTGCATACCTTGTTCACCCACTTGAAAGTGTGGCAGCCGTATCCGTGCTCGTTGATCCAGCCATCCGGGGTACCGTGGTCGGAGAAGAACATCAGACCAGCGTGGTTGCCCTCAGGTGTGTTGCCCAGAAGATCAAAGGTAGCATCGTAGTCGAGCAGGAAGTTCTTGGGGTTGCGAGCCTGGGAGCGGATGACATCCGGTCCTTGGATCGGGTCACGACAGAAGAAGACGGGGAAGTTGAGTCCGACGATATCATAGTTGCCCTCGCCAGTGTAGAGCTTGATCGCAAAACCTCTAGGGTTACGAGCCTCATCGGGGAACTCTCTGCCAAGCGTGACAGTTGAGAAACGAACGAAGGCAGGCGTCTTCTCGCCAGGACGCTGGAGGAAGTCTGCCTTGGTCATGTCGGACACATCTGCAGTTGTCTCGAAGTATCCAAAAGCTCCAGAGCCACAAGGGTGGACCATTCGCTCGAGGTTCTTCGAGCGGTTGAAAGTTTGCTGCTTCTGCATAAGGAAGACATCAGACATCAACGGAATGCCGCCGATGTTCTTGCTGTGTGCGGGGTCCGGGAACGGGTGGCCCTCGTTGTTGGTGAAGTAGGGCGCATCGTCTTCTCTCTTGCCGCCGGAAACCTTGCCAGAGACTTTGGCGATTATATCGGCGGGTCCTTCGTTGGCACTTTGCATATGTGACATGCGAGGGGCGCGGCCCTCAGGAAGTGAGGTGCTGATTGAGCTCATAGTTTCTTCGGCCTTCTTTCTGATAGGAAAAGAGTCCATAGATGGTGGTAAAAGAACACAAAGGACGACACCATGGCCATTGGGTTCTTATGTGCTTGTTACCTACCCCTCCATTGTTGCATACAATCGGAGCACCAATCCGTCAGACCGCACATCTGACGCGTTAAGGACGTGATGTGTCGCGTCTGTGACAGATGGAGCTGTCATGATGATGCCTAGGAAACATGCGAATCATCTACCGACACATTCCCTGCACGTCTGGGTGACCGGAAGAGTTCCTGTTTGGGATGAGACCCCTGCTGGTCGTTGCTAGTATAGTCCTGATGTGATCGATTCGCAAAGAATCATGCTTTCTTTGCGTAGAAGCTGCACCAGCTGGCTTGAGGCTGGCAATAGATTGTTGCTCTGGCTGTGAAAGTGCATCAACATGACGATGTAGACAAATAGCACAGCAGTTTACCCATTATGGGGAGTGGAGAAGGACCTGTGGGGCGGAGTGAGAACCGAACCAATTGCGGGCATGCTGATGTCAAAGTGAACGGTTCGTGTGGTCAGCGACCTCACCACACGGAGACAAGTCCATCCAATGGAACGAACACAAGATCTTTCCATCATCGACGCAGTGAATTAGGAGGCTCTTTGTCACACAAGAGTGTTCGATGCCACTTGTCTTGAAGAGCTGGTGTTCCAATGCCATGTTTTCCTGGGGTGGTGGCGAAGCGCGATAATGAGCGTAAGTTTAGGGCGAACCATCACAGATTCAGAACATAAGTTCACGTACCACAAGGGTTTGGGGTAGCCTCGTGTCATAGAATGAAATCACTCACATCAACATTAAACACGTCGAATAATCGTATGATCTTAGCAACATGGCGGTGATAGCATTAGAGCTCCAGGTAATCCTCAAGTCTATCCTAAAGTTACGATCTCTGTTCTTGCGGTGCGATTTGATGAAATCAGCTTGGCCACAGTCAAAGTGCTTAACTGGCTCTGATACTGACAGCGCGTATGGATGATATTCTTTTCTTGGTACTGCATCATTCCTGCCATGTTCCAAGTGCTACAGGTGATACAGAGGAAATGAAGCTTTAATGATGATGGGCGGTGGCCAGACATCTGTGAGAGTGAACAAATGTTATTGCAAAAGTGTTTGATATCTCCAATTAACGATTACAGATTAGGTTTCGGTGAGTATGAAAATACGAAATAATCTCCCATGAACCAGGCCGTGCAATCGCCCCTATGCACGCTTGCATTCAACGTCCCATCCACTACTCGTCGCCATCAATAATGACTAGTCCATTTATGCGAGCTGGCCACGAACGGCACCAGGAACAGCCTTGGAAGAGTGAACATCAGCGAAGAAGCCCGAAGGGTTGTCCTCGATCTTCTTGACGTTGAAGCCAAAGCCCTGGTCCTGGCCGGTGGCGGCGTTCTTAACACCAGTGACGAAACCGTCCTTGGTGCCAGTGATGCAGCCGATGCTGCGACGAACGCCAGGGCAGATCTCCACGGGGTTGGGGAAAGCGATGCGAGGAGGGCCGGCCTTGCCCTTGACGGCTTCGTGGATGTGGGTGGCGGTGACGGCGGGGGACTGGTAGTCGCCCTGGAAGCCGGTGAGGGTGATGTTGTAGCAGATGACGTTCTCTTTGCTGTTGATGCCGAACTTGTAGATACCCTTGGCACCCTTGAGGCCACCGGTGTAGGTGTTGTTGGCGTCGACGACTTGGTCGGGAGTGGCCTCGATTTTGTAGGTGGAGGTGAAGTCGAAAGGACCCTTCTTGGAGACTGGGAGAGTTGTTAGTGGTGATGTTCTAATCGATGGAGTGATTGATCGATGGAAGGAGACATACCTTCTTCCTTGTTGTTGCCCCATTTCTGGCCCCACTTCTCAGACCAGTGCTTGCCCCAGACAGGAGAGGCCATGGTAGAAGCGGCCATGGTGGCGGCGATAGCGAGAGAGAACTTCATTGTGATGGAGTTGGTTTGACTGAGTGATTGAAGGTTGAAAACGATTGTTGGTTGGGTGGTTGAGTTGTTGGATGGTTGTGTTGTGTGATGATGAGAAAGAATATGATCGATGGAGGACGACCTTACTCTCCTATATACAATTGTCTACCAGATCCGTGCATACTAAATGTGTATACTAACTACACCAACAACCACTTGGCCCACGTCAATAGCATTCGACAAGACGTCCGCACGGTCAACGCCATGGGTTCAATTCCAAAGGATGTGAGTGCCAGGCATTCGCATTCCAACGGCGAATCTCCTCAAGGGTGCGTGACTTGGAAGACAAAGACACTACTGAGGTGTTGTCAGTGAATAGAGTTTGGACGGATAGGATCTCCAAGACCCCAGATCAACCCCAAGTTTCTTGGAAGGTCTTGGAACCACTGCTTCGGGACGGCTCCTCCAGATCGGGCGACGATCTTTAATCAGCTGTCTCAAAAAGGATGAACGAAATGCCGCCATGATGTGGGATCCGAGGGCCAGCAATTTCTCATGGTTATGGGAACCCCCCGCATCCTGCACCATGGCTCCTTCCTTTTTCTCCGACTGCGAGTTGTCGATCAACCTTTCTGGCCACGCTATTCCCCATCGAGCATCTTCCAAGCTCACGGCATTCCTTGTTGTCTTTCACGCTCCCAGATGTCAAATACTTGCAACCAATCACCTCATTTCACCATCCGTGGTTACTGGAAACCCACGGCAAACACCCTCCAAGCTCCTTGACAACCTCCACACCACTTTCGAACCTCCCTCCCTGCAGCAAGACAAAGCCGCAAGACCACCGGCGTGTTCCAATTTTAACCCTCTATATGCTTGGCCTCAAGGCAGACAAGACTGCACGCATCCGCGGTCTACGCGTGTCTAACGATGAGGCTTTGATGTCTTTCGGTCAGATGATATCACGGCGTCTTAAGGCCAGCGCTGCGCAGTACTTCCCCTCCTCCTTTGACCGGCGCTGCCCAGCCTTGGGTCTAGACCACCGCGGACACTGCGCTCTTGTCCAAGAATCAGATGGATCAACTTTTCGTTCCTGCGTCAGAAGACAGAGCAGACCCTAATATTTTGCTGCGGCCCACTGGCGTGCCACATACGTACGTACCCTTGGCAATATTCGCCCATGTTTATTGCAATTTCGAGAATGAAGACCGTCGTAGAGCTACATATCGTTCGCTCGAAGCTAGCTCACCGACAGCACTAAGAATAAATTGACCGTGGCGCAAGCAATAACATTTGCTTCCTTGGAAATTGGAGCTCAGCAGCAATGTCAGGCTTCAGCAGCGACAACGTTCGAAGACTTCTCGCTATAGCATGTACGCTGTTACGTTATGTACCAGCTCTTGGCAATATTCTACTTGTCTGAATCTCATCAACCAGGGGGTCCAGAAAGTAACATTAATTCTACGGTTGCGCGCGAGTTCAATAATGGTACTCTCCGAAGCTTCACGCGTTGGCTAGCTCTGGCACAGCCACGACCTCGGATCTGAACACTGCCCGAACTCTATCGCCACGCCTGTGCATGATCACATTCCCATACTAATTTCCACTTCTCATGCTGGGCAAACATGAAAAGAATACATGTGCTCCTGCACGCTGCAGCGGCGCCACTCCGAGGAAACCTTCCGCAGCAAATGCTTGTCCGTAGAACCGCAACCTTCCGGACGCTCATGTGTCCGGTTGATCATTTGGAAGCCTAATTATTTATTCTGTACTCTCATTCTTGGACTCAGCCAATATTTACTACTTCACTTGGCATACTGGGCACATCAGCCCCGGATGTGCTAGGATGATCATCATACGAAACCTTTTGCTTTTTGGGTTGTGAGTGCCGGCACTTTCCAAGCCGGGACTTGGAGCTGCCCGACAGGAGTGTGTTGATTTGTTTGTAGAGCTAGGGGGAGCTCTCAAATTATTTGCGATTACTGGCATGTGCCTCGTCCTGGTTTTCGGGGTGCTTGATGGTCTTGTTGTTGCACCACTCTAGAGTGCTGGTATTGCACTTCATCCAACGATTCTTCGAGCTGGTTGTGGATAACCTACTAGTACACGGCTCAGACTGCTGAGATCGCTTGTATTGCGTCCAACGAACGTTCGAGCACCGACGGATGGCAAGGGCGAGCTCTGTTGCATCTTTTCGCTCTTCCCGGGACTTTGGGCCAGCGCACGCGGACAATGCCTTTCTCAGCGGAGTGCAGCACAGCATCACTCACATTCCAACTCTAATTAGCACCGACGAACTGGGTGAGCCGGAAGGCAGGCAGTCCGAGGAGAGCGAAATCAAAGCAGAGACCGCTTCGCGCGATGACTAGTCAACTACGAAAAGAGCGCAAGCGATACATCGACCAGACAGCCAACACAACTGGGCACAGATCCGACTACATGGTGGTTGTCACGCTGGTCGTGAGCCTTCCAATGCAGTGGTAAGTCAATCCCGATCCTCCGAGAAACGATGACTGCGTTTCTCGATGCGAAGCAGCGAGTCTTCACAATTGACTGCGAGGTGAGTTGCATTGGGCTTGCAGAAGCTTCAACATGGATCCTCTGCGTGTCAAGAAGGATCGAAGCACCGGATCTTGCATCGACCGAAGGTAGAGGAGACAGACAGTCAAAGCCTACATCAATCTCACGAGACATACGTGTACGTCTGCACACCTGTCAGAAAGAGCCTCGTGAGCAACAGTGAGTGTAAGATGCAAAGTCGAGCCAGAAAGACCGTTTACCAGTTAAGAGAAGTTTCTCGTACAAAAGCTATCTACATTAGACAAATAAGCTGACAATAAGTGGTATCGATATATAACAGTAGGAAATTGCGTTGATGCAGACGTCAGGACAAAAGAAGGAAAGCAAAAAAAAAAAAGAAAAGGAAAAGCAGCCAAAGCAGGAACAGAAAGGAAAGAGGCAGTGCTGGCTCGTAAGCTCAACCCACCGGTCGCGCCAGAACACCGTGCTTGTAAACAATGCCGATAAGTTGTTGGATAAGGAAAGATTTTGTAGATGTTGCTTTGTTTTTCACCCGTGACTCGAAACAGAGTTGGAGATGTGGTCGGACAGTCGATGCATTCTGCTCAAAGCATCGGAGATTCGTCGTAGTCAGCGTTGATGGCCTTGGGTTCGACGATCTCGACTATTGTTCCGTTAGAGGAGTCGTTGTCGTCGTTGTCGTCTGATGCGTTTTCTCGCGGGGATTTGTCGTCGAGCGGAGTGTCGGGTGGAATCGACTGGACCTCCTTAGCGTCCTTGAAGACAGAATCTCCATCTTGAGCCTCCTCCTCTGCGACTGCTTCGGCATGAGCCTCACCCTCAGAATCCTCCTCGAGCACGCCGTCAACATCAGGAGCGCGGGCTTTCCCTTTACCTTTGCCTCTGAGTGATCTGTTGACAGGTTCTGCGGAGGGTGTTTCTGGTGCTGTAACGTAGACCTCGCCGTCTGACTCCGTCCTAGAGGTGACTTTGTCGATAGTCTTCGTTTTCGAAGCTGATGTCGCCGGCGTGGCGTACCCACTCGCGTCCGTCTCGGTGCTTTGTTGCTCGTCTCGACGGTTGTCATGTTCGGCATGGTTGTGTAAAGCCGGTGTCGGCTCTTTGTGGCTTTGCTTGCTACGGAAAGCCTCTTCGTCGTGGCTGGGAGAAGCCGGATCCAATCCTTGCCACTTCGTCTGATCCCAGTGGTTGTTGTCAGTGGCATGTGCAGTCTCTCCATGCCGCGCCATGCTCTTGATATCTGACCAGTACTCTAGCCGTTTGACTTGCCCATCTGCAGCTTCTACAGCTCTGCTAAGGTTGTTTGCTTGCTTCACGGCAGCTTCGTGCTGTTTCTTCGAGTCCTCGTCAGAGTGCATGTGGCCAGAGAGATCTTCCTTGCGCGCGTTGCTGGTGTCGAAATGTTGGATGAGTTCAGCCAGCAGTTGCCGACGGGATGATTGATAGATAAAGAGAGACATGATGTCTGACATGCGATCAGACAGGTAGAACAACTCGTCTCCTCCCTTGTCTACAAACTTGCGTACAGCCACAAGCTTCTCGCGATCGACGGCTGACTTGCGCAACATTAGTATGAGCGTGCCGATATCCGCTATATCGACATCTTGAACGTTGAGATCATCATCCTGGAACCCTCTAGCTCGTAGGGCAGAGTATGAGAGGCTGCCATTGGGAGATGGCCCTCTGACTGTCTTGGGGTGAATGGTAAAGTAGTCGGCGGTAAGTTCGTGGGCGCGTTCTTTCGTCTTGTGCGAAGTATCCTTGCGTACTCGCTTCCGCAGCCATCTTCTCCGCCGTACAAATGAATGAAACCAAGGATGGTTGCCATGCCAGGCAACGCCTTTTTG
The DNA here is from genome assembly GCA_002921095.1 of Cladosporium sp. SL-16. Classification (NCBI taxonomy): domain Eukaryota; kingdom Fungi; phylum Ascomycota; class Dothideomycetes; order Cladosporiales; family Cladosporiaceae; genus Cladosporium; species Cladosporium sp. SL-16. Next base: position 114,066 of record PEGC01000072.1, read on the forward strand.
GAACGAGAAACTGTATTCCCAGCCTTCCTCGTCGACATCCCGGCTCATGTCGACATACCAACTCTTCCAGTCCCAGATCCAGCTTGGATCTGGCACTTGCGCGTTGCGGATGTCAGATGCTGATGTTCGAAAAGCAGAATTCTGCCATGGTCGTGGGTCGAAGTTGAGTAAAGAGCTGCTGCTGAACATGGGAATACCAAAGAAGAAAGCGCCTCGTTGATTCTCGTACAGTATGTCGATCACGCTGTCTTGTACGTCTCCGCGACCGAGTGTTCTCTTGCGATTCAATGCCCTTTTTGCTCGCGCTTTGCCGCGCTCCAGATAGTTCTTTTGTATGGGACTTGCTTCTTGGCCCTCTTGCTGCGCGGGCGCATTCTCCTCATCGGGAAGAGGTGGACCATCGGAGTAGCGATGCTGTTGATATCGTCGATACTTCTGTCGGTTGACCTGGTGTCGTACGGATTTCTGCAGAGAAGTCCGGCTAATTTTTGGAAAGAGCGCTTCGCTTGAGTTGGTGTCGACTCTCGTGGCCACACGCTCAGCATCACTGCCGCCGTCCTCTGAAGTCGCAGCTGAGATGCGGTCGGGTGTTGTGTGGTCGATCAGCGTGACCTGATTCTGGGCCTTCAGCAGGGCAGCGTCGGGGGTGTCGCTGACGACATGCCGTAGTGAGGATGTGCGCGACATGGCCGTGTTGCATCAAGCGAGGGAGTGTAGAGACATGCAAAGCAAAGCGAAGACGTGTAGGGCTGAGAGTCGTGGAAAGGCTCACTCACTCATGCCGCATCTCTTGGTGGCAGTGGGACGGGCGGTAGTCTTGTGGTAGCGCCTGCGGGTCAACACCGCAGTATGCGCCTGCTTCTTGTTGTCGAGCTCTTGGTGGTGCTGCTGCTATACAGCGGTTGTCATGACTCCCACGTGATCATGGCCGTTGAATGGAAGACGAGATGGAAGCGCAAAAGTCATCACAGAAGGAGTCGTTGTTTCTGCTGCTACCGGCTGGCCGTTGAAGCATATCAACATGAGGAGATGGCGATCTACTGGCGGCGGGACCGACGGCGCTAAAGCGAGATCTCTCCATTGATGATGCCTGCTGCAGCATGCTGCGCCTGCTGCAGAACATTTGGCACGTGATTAAAGTGGAAACTGTGGAAACTGTGGAACCGGCCATACGCTTCCTTCCTTGCGCTGTTCATCCCCCGCGTACTCACCAAAGCTTCATACGTCATGCCTGTGTGTCTTATGATGCGCCTCTGCGATTGGCCTTGTTTGGCATCAGCTAACCCAGCCATCTACCCATCTACCTAGGCACAGAGCTCTTCTTCCTGCTCATAATACCATCTTCTTCTCTCTCTCCCATCCTTGCTCTAATACCATAATACCACCCTCACCTCACTTCTTCTAACAACCAACCAACACCCTCCACCAACTACCTCCAACCGACATGTCCAGAGCTCTCAAGATCGGCGGTACCGTCGCCGCGGTCGGTGCCGGTTACTACTTCTACCAGGCCGGTGGTGACCCCAAGGCCGCTCAGAAGAGGTTCGAAGGTATGATCATCTCTACTCTCTTCCAGCAAGCCAAGCCATTGCTGACCATATTCGCCACCAGCCGACGCAGCCAAGCTCCAGCACGCCGGAAAGAACGACGCCTCCAGCAAAGGCACCGAGATCCGCAAGGACGCCGAGGTGTTTGCTGCCGACACTGGCAAGGAGGTTGACAGGCTCGCCGCCCAGGCTCGTGATGGCACGCACAAGGTCGACCAGAAGCTTGAGGAGTACAGGCAAAAAGCGGAGAAGAACATCGACTCGACCATTCAGAAGACCGGCACTGAGCTGAACAAGGCGGTGGACGCGTTTGACAAGAACGTTGGCCAGGTGAGTTTGATGTTGATGCCTGGAGGTTTGCAAGACAGTATACTGACAAATTGACAGGGCGCGGAGAAGGCAAAGAGCGGAATCTCCAACTGGTTTGGTGGCAGCAAGTAAAGCATGTGCCACGGACTGGCCGGCATGTGTGACGAAAAGGATCAGAATGAATGGATGTAATCTTATGGCTACTAATCAGTATCGACTTCACTTTTAACCTTCAATCATGTGCGCAGTGCTGAACAATGTTTGTGTACCCTTGTTTGGTTAGGCTACAGCGAGCTAGCACATGCATTACTTTGCACACACGAGTACGGATGACTGGGAGCTTTGCAGGATCCTCGTGTTGTTGTTTCACATGCCTCGTCTCATCCGAGGCGTCACAAGCCTGTTCCCGTGATGCCACCTAATATTAGATTCATTGTGACTACTGTCAACCCCATTGCCACGACACCTACAACTGCCCTGCCGTGCAACAATCGCATATATTTTACACTTCCACTGGCCCAACACCGATCGCATTTGAGTAGCTCACCACATCCGCGGCTGCCTCACTACTCCAACACCATGCCTAAACCCAAAGCTCAATACCGCGTGTCACGCAGTGCGTTGGCGGTGCTCTGCAAGCTTGTCGCCTTGATCCCCTCAACCCATGCCCAAGCTGATACACACGCCACTTAAGACGACTCCTCCGATGCATGCACTCGAGCGCCCGAATCTACTGGAGCGCCTGTTGCTCATTTTCCGTGTCTCTCATCGGAACTATTGCCGACCACAACAGCTGAGGCAGCATCTCCTTTGTCGTTCAGTCTTTCGCCACAGGAGACATCGTCGGCATTTTCGAGCTCCGTTACCGTCCCGCAGCCTTTCAACTCAACATCGGATAATACCTCCTCTACATCGGACAATGCCGTCTCGACATCGACCGTCTACACTACGCTGCGAGGCGATGACCCGTCGACCAGCAAATCTTCACAAGAGCAAGCGCAGACTGTGGCCAACGGGACGCTCTCCTCGAATGTGATTGGCAGCACGAGCCTTTCCTCCACCTCGACGACAGACTCGAATCATCACATGCCGACTACAGCGTTTCCTCAAGACGGCGTCGGTGCTACTAATGCCACAATGTTCCCAATGGTGTTGCAGACGGTGACGTACACTACGACGATCTGTCCTTCTGGCGGCTGGGTTGGATAAAGGGCGAAGGGAGACTACCGTGTTGCGAATTGCTTCCAATTGTTTTGGAAAATTTCTATCAGCGCGTAACTATTGGTAAGATAGATTGATCATTACCACACGAGCTATTTCTCCTGTTCTACAAGCGCATCATGTCTCTGCAAAGCCTCGCCCGCCCGAACGTGCTCTACGAACTCGATCTTCCGCCTGATCGCGTCCAGTCTCTTTTGATTCTCCTCGCTTAAATGCGAGTTTGGGTTCCTTTCGTCCCTGTTGATGCCAGAAAGAGCCTGCTCGCTGTCCCAGAGAGCTCTGTATATCGATACACAGCTCTCCTCCTTCACGTCTTCGCTCTCAGCTACGAGAAACAGCGATGGATGAATGCGGTTCGAGCTGAGACAGGATCCGGGGTGTGTTCGCCTGGTATTATCCCATGGCGATGTTCTTTGAGAGAAAGTGCGCGGAGTGCCGCGGAGGAGCAACCTCCTCTCTTCTTCATCCTCTCCTACATGACCGGGTTCTAGAGCTCTGTCGATCACGAGTGCTAAGGTTTCGAGGTTAGTTGATGGTCGCAGGCAAAATGAGTTCAGCTGCCAAGGTAGGTACCTTTTCGAACAAGACTATACCACGCATACACTGTTGACTTGCGATCTGTGTCGTCACGAGAGCGTGGAGGCGTGCAGCGTTCGTTGGCTGACGGGTCTTCACCACCCCAGAGTTTCTGTTCGATGCACTTCACATCCATCCAACTACAATTGCCGATGTCGAGACTGACACAGTTGCTTTCGGCGCCTTGGTCACCGTACATACCGCACCGTGCCACGCCGATCACGGTATCGCTCTGGTCTGTCAGCACTGACAGGTTCGCAACTAGGATACCGTCTTTGGTCCCATCTGGCTTGTCCATAATTACGAACAGCCATGGATGGATGCTCGGATTGAGGTCCCTGGCGTTGATGTGATGCTCGTAGACCTCGCGAATGGTAACATTCTGGAAGTGGGTTGATGCAAGTCGACTCCTCTTCGAGAGACAAGAGTATGCTGTGTTCGAACCGTCTCCGAAATCAATATCAATGTCGACCGCGAAGATCGCGGTTGCGTGGTTATATCTGAGCGAGAGCCCAGGCTTCATGCATGCCCGCACTGTGACGCCCACTCGTAGAACATGAGAGCAAATCGAGGCTACGACAAAGAAAGTGAAGCCGAAAGGAGCTAATCTCGAAATCACTAGAGTGGTGTGCGCGGCCCGCGAGCTCGTACCAGAGTTGAAGGAACCGCAAGTCTAATCAAGAGCTCGGCCATTGATAACAGTATTAAGTTCCGATCGACCAGGCTTGTCTTACTTCTAGCTGAGCTATCATGCTTCTCTCTTTATTGAATGGGTGGACTTTCACCAGGCTGACCGCTTTTCCTCGCCCTTTCTGCACGCCTTGAGTATCTCGCCATGGAGTATACACGAACCGAACATCTACCTCAGAAGCACAGAATGGCTGACGAAAGCGTGCCGGTTCAGGATGGAAACGCAGAAGGTCGTCACTATACAGCTTTGGAAGTCACCCGTGGAGACGTGGTTAAGACACCGGATGTCCCTCGACTCATGGACGACAATATCAGTGCCATTGGGAGATTGTATCTTGCCGAATCCGCCGGCATTCATCCCCTAGACTCGCGCGGAGATGCTCATCATCTCTGGGGCCTCGCACTATGGGATTTAGCCATGGCCGATGCAACGCTGTTCGAATGTGTCGCCCTTCTGACACTACAGAAAAAGCGATTCATTGCCACTGCGTACAACAAAGTCGTGTATCTGGACCACAAGCAGAAGGTCTATCAAGGCCTTTCCGAGGCACTGATGGCCGATAGAGCGAATATTTCTGGCGCTACAGCTCTTACTATGACGTTATTGTCATTCGTCGAGGTTTCAGAAGGGAATTTCGATATCGCTCGACCTCATATTGATGCTGTTGCTGCGACGAACTTTGTCCGCAATCTAAACGAGGTGCAATGGCGTCTGATCATCTGGAACGATTTGCGATTCGCAATGAAGCTTGTGGCGCTCCCGACACTATGTTACTACATCCCGACTTTCTTGAGAAGTGCTCTGGCGGATATTGATGGTGCCATCCTCGCAGAAGCCCGTCGGCTAGCGTTAGGCAACCTGAAGCATCTCAGACAACTCCCCGAGCTGGATGAGGATGCCTGGTTCTCTCTGCTGGTGTCCATACACACAGTCGACACTGTGTGCAGTCGTCCGGCTCCTATGTCGCATCACACTCGTCTCGTTTGTGCCTATGAAGCCGAGTACCGAGTGCATACAACTGCGGCGAACTTGGCTAAGAAGCCAATACCGGACTCAACCACAACATTGATGATTATCGCATGCCAGCTGCACATTCTCGCCGTTACCAGCAGTTTTGCTCCGTCGACCGTAGAGTGCCGAGAGACATTATTGAGCCGCGCAAGATCGGTTATTGACAGTTCAGATCGGGATGAGAATATGTTCTTACCACAAACTTGTGGCGTCCCTGTGCTTTGGGCATTGACGACATTTTGCGCTCATATCATCGACGGCGGGTTTGAAGGTCGCCGGGAATTTATTGAGAAACTTGCTGCTACGGTCAAGACGAAACGGCTGCAATCGAGAGCGACCTTCGTGCGACTTCTAAGACCGTGGCCATGGGTCAATTCTTGGCATCAGTCTAGAGTATCAACTGTTTGGGAAGAGGTTCTCATTGGCAGAGGACGACGGTGGCGATGCATTGCGACCCAGGACAATCCGGACGACTGTATCGCAAAGAAAAGCAAGAAATTCTATGCTGGCATTCTGCTGTTTTACGCATCGTGACTTTGTCGCAAAAATTGCCCTCACCTCCTTACAAGGTATACACTGATCAACGGAGCAATGACCACCGTGAGAATCAGACCAACATTGATAGCACTATGCTTCAAAGCTTTCATTCCGAAACGCTCAAACATAGCCTTCAAATCCTTCGACTCGTTCAGATGCGGGAATGGCTCGTCAGGCACCGGCTTTCCAAGAAATTCGCAGAGCGGCTCCCAGCCTGACTCGAGCTTGTACTCCAGAAGTTTTTCTTTCGGGATCAGCTCTCGAATGATCGCATTGTGTTCGCGATACCCCTGCTTTGCTCGTTTCTTCAACCCGGCAATCGTTGGAGTCTTCGCTTGGCCGAACGCATAGCCAAAGCTCACTACGCCGACTTCGATGATGCGTCCGATCCAGTACGGATCGGTGAATCGAAAAGCGAGAAAGACTGGGTCCAGCGAGGCTTCGAACAGCACACTGACGCTGCGATACCACGACTCGACGTCCCTCTCGACAATCACCACTTTGGCGTCTGGGTATGCTTCCAGGAGTTCTGCGGCGAATATGATCGCGGGTTGATCGGTGACTGCTCCGCAGTGTCCAAGCAGCTGGTCCCACTGCTGTCTGCCAAAAGTGCCGACGCCGTCGAACTTGGCTCGGAAGGCTTCCATCCACATGTCGCAGTCTTTGGCATTGGCGAAGACGCTAGAGAAGTGGTACGGGTTTGGATAGCCGAGGATCTCGTAGGCGCGGGCCATGCCTGGGGAGCAATGAGTACGTTGATCGTATGCAGCATGTGGGGTTTTAGACGGTGTATGTGGAGTGCATACTCAAAGTCCCAGTGCCCGAGTGAGCAAGGTGTAGCACTTCCAACGGTGTGACTCGGTGGCAATCGTGACGATCGATGTTCTTGTCTTGGGCGAAGCCCGGAGCGAATTGCCCGACTTTGCGAATGTCGTATGCGCTCGCCATGGGTTTGAGAATGTATGGTGTGTGAAGAAGCAACTGCCGGCAATCATGCTTGGATACTTATACTGCTCGGGTGGATATTGGGCTCAGCCATTGACTATGCTGATCTTACAGACAGTGCTCGAAATGGGGTTAGTACGATCAGGCGGCCCGCATGTTAGTTGGGAGGTTTAATTACCTTGATCGTCGAGCGGAAAGCCACCTAGACATAGACTTTTTGGAACAGTACAGTGGTGATAGATTACTGGGTTGACTCGCTCAGATGCCACTACACCATTCGTTACCAATGGTCAAACAGCATCTTTTACACGTTTGATGGTACCTCGCCGGCAAGTGCAATCAATCATCATGTTATCAACTTTTACTCGAAATGATACTAGCATCTGAGCCTCAGACGTCTGCATCCAAGCACGCCTGCTCTCAGTGTGCGTGATCTACTTCCTCATCCTCAGGCCAGTCCGGGAACCCATCGTCAAACAGATCGTTCAGCAACGCTTCACCATCCACTTTACCCTTAGCGTTGCCTCGCATCGCGACCTGCCAGTGTTTCCACTCTTCTTCATTGAGCAAACATTCATCAAGCCTTGCTTCCAACGCCGGTATATTGAGTCCCTCTCCAATGAAGACAATCTCCTGTCGTCGGTCGCCCCATTCACCTCCCTTCTCGATGTCGTGCAACACCATCGCATCGATCTCAGGGCTGCCTGTCTCGTACTCTTCTTTTTCACAGAGACAGAACCATTTGCGACCACCGGCAAGAGTCAACATGGCGCCAGCCTGTGACCACTCGCCTGCTTGGTTGGGTCGGGTGGCCAGCCAGTATTCGCCTTTGGATCGGAAGAGGCGGGATACCAAGGCATCCGCTTTTTTGTTGGCGAGGACAACCGCTGGGTCTGGGATCTCTAGGTCGAAGTCGGCTTTGTCTTCCATGTCGGCTTCGCTCGAGGGCGGGCTGGAAACGCTTGACGCTGAGTCTCGTGCGCTAGATCCTTGGCCTCTGTCGACGGAAGAGTTTGCGTCTCCGCTCGAGTCGGAAGCTGCTACGCTTCCTGACTCAATGACATTGGTGTCTTCCATTTTGGTATCGGTGTCTTCTTCATCTTCCCATTCTTCATCTTCCATCTCATCGTCGTCTTCGTCATCTTCTTCTTCTTCGACCTCGGGATGCTGGAGGATGAATTTGTCGTAGATGAACTCGAAGAGTCTCCGAGGGTGGAATGGTCGACGACGTACGTAAACGAAGTTCTGGACGTTGTATCTGGTGGAGTGTTAGCAGTGTGTCAATTGATCGTCGGGGCATGTGTTACACATGTTACACATACTCTTCAGTCTCAGGCTTGGGCGTCACAGTTTTGCGACCATTGACCTCGCGCACCGTCATCGCATGCAGATCTTGCAACCACCCATAGCCAGTCTGCGCCAGCTCGATGTTGAACATGCCGGTGTTGACAATCTCAGCCACGGGGACTTTGCCATAGTTGCACTCAACGATCTTGGCGCGATGGTTCAGCTTCTTGATCAACCTGCGGACCGAGTCGCGACTGGCAGCGTCCACAGAATCGATCTTGTTCAACACGATAACGTCCGCGAACTCGATCTGGTCGACCATGAGGTCTGAAACAGTCCTCTCGTCCTCTGGGGTAACATCGTCTCGACGCGCTGAGATGAGATCCACCGTTTCGAAATCGTGGAACATCGTGAAAGCATCGATGACCGTGCAAGTGGTATCAAGTCGAGCGAAATTCTCCAGACCACCAGCGTCTTTCAGTCGCTTGAGCATTGCCACAGTGCTTTTGTCGAGACCCTCAGGACCTTCGCCGACGGCACTGATCTGCTCTGCGAGTCGCACATCGAAAGTCTCAGCGACCTGCTCAGGCTCACTGATACCACTGCTTTCGATGATGACGTAGTCGAACTCCGCGAGCTCGGAGAGACGCATTAGTTCTTCGAGGAGATCGCCTCGTAGGGTGCAGCAGATGCAGCCGTTTTGCAGTGCGACGACTTTGCTCTCTGTTCTGGTCAGGCGGTGGCTGCTGCGTATGAGAGAGGCGTCGACGTTGACGCTATGATTTGAGGTCAGCTGCGTGTACTTGATCTGGACCGTTTGATTTGGATCGTGTGACATACGCTCCAATGTCGTTGACGATGACTGCGATACGCAAGCCGTGTTCACTGCGGAGGATGTGCTGGAGAAGCGTGGTTTTGCCGGCGCCCTGTGATTGATCAGACATGATGCATACTACATATATTTGTAGTCTTCTAGATTTGGTACTTACCAGGAAGCCAGACAGGAGTGTCACAGGCAAAGTCTGTGGTTTCTTTTGTGAGCTTTTCATATTGGCTTGCAAATAAAAGGATAGTTGAAGTGTATAGGATGGTAATATCAAACAGACATGAGCGTGGTCAGCAGGTAGTAATCAAGATCATCCTAGTGGTCCTGGACCTTGATGGACATGAGCTGGAAGTATAATCCAGTGGTTCTCAGTGGTCGTCTACCTTGATGTTCGCAACTTCGCGTGGCCATCATGGTGTCGGTCTTTGTTGCGTGGGTATAACGGCCAACATGACCTATCATCTTTGCACAATACTACCGAGCTGACCGATAAGGCTTGTCAACGACCGTGTTGATGGGGATCTTCCTGCTAGAATGCTTGTTCTGATCCATGGTGGTATGTGAAGATTTTTCGCCAGTGGCTATTGGTACGTGTCTCGAAACGAACCCCATTGAGTCAATTGATTTTTCCGAAGTACAACTGATGAAAGAGCCTGGATGGCGTGATGTAGAATATCAGCACTATACCATCGGAGTCGAACGTGTGGTGGTGGGGTGGCCAGAGAGACCCTCTGATGTTTGCGGACCGGTTTCTCGCTTCACAGCCAGCCATGCAAGGGTACTCTGAGCACAGCCGGATAGTGTTTAGATCACAACAATCAACGAACACATGACTAACATTTAGCTCTAGCCATATCATCTGGCAGTGAGACTTGGATCCATGATTGCCCGCACTCACGTGCATGTTGCCATCCCACATGCAGTTGGTCCCAGAGATGGGGTAGGTAGGGTTAGCGATGGTATACAGATGCGAACATTATTTTCACATCGTGTTGGATTACTCTTCGTTGTGGTTCCTGATACTGTTCTATGGATCAGACGGTAATGTAGGATATGCTGGAAGGTTCGATGCTAGTCAGGGGACTTCTGGATTGTAATAAACTATGTTTTGCACTCGTGAATTCGTAGATGAGCCAGACATGAACCCTCAAGCATCGGTCTTTTGACTCAGCTCTTCATTCACACTGCGCTGTCGAACATGGAGGTGCTCCACAAGCCATGTTCCATCTAATGACTGATGGCGAGTGGCTTATCCTGAGTGCGAAGCCTCTCCTTGATGATTTCCTTACGATCCTTCCTGAGCTGCCTAGCATACTTGACACCAAAGCCGTGATCAAAGACATCATTGATCTCCTCCAAGCTAAGACCAGAGACCTCGGGATAGAAGAAGTCTGTGAGTTGTCGTTAGCGTTTGTATGCTTCTAAGCTGAGAAGATGAAGAACTTACAGATGAGCACCCAACCAATGCCACAGATAGCCGCATAAAACCCAAAAGCACCACTGGGTGTCATGCCCTTCATCATCGACAAGAACGTCGAAGACACGATGATATTCGAGCCCCAGCAAGAGCAGGTGAGCCACATCGTACCCATGGCGCGTACTTCCATCGGGAAGAAGTCGGTGCTCATCCACGCCGTGTTGCCCACAGACACGCCGTAGAAGAAGACGAACCAGATGATGAAGACCAGAACGACAATCGCGGGCGTAGAAACGCTGTCGCTTCGCAGCTCAAGCGTTTCCGGATCGATGGGGATGAAAGAAAATGCGATAGCAACAGCCAGGAGACCCGCGCTCATGCCCCAGACTGTGCAGACTAGGATTCTGCGCCTGCCGATCGGGTCGACGGCCATCATGTTGACCCAGGTCATGACGAAGTTGGTGCCCGCGACGACTAGGCCGACGGCCACGGGGTTAGAGAAGCCGACTAGATCGAAGAGAGTGGAGCTATAATACATGAGAGTGTTGAAGCCAGACATCTGCGAGATGACCATGAGGCCGCAAGCGCAGACCAGAGCGCGGAAGTTGGAAGGCACGGTGTGTAGCTGCTTGATCTTGGACCAGCGCGATTCGTTCTCGTTAAGCTCTTTCGACTCTTCGCAGGCTTTCGAGATGAGAGCGACCTTGGTACGAACTTGCTCGGGGGTTGCTCCTTTGTATATTTTCGCAATGACGACTTCGGCTTCGGCGAGACGACCGTGGTAGGCGAGTTGACGAGGCGACTCTGGGCAGAAGGGGAGGAGGGCTGCTAGTACGAGAGCTGGGAGAGCACCCAGGCCTACCATGTAACGCCAGCCATTGGGCACGTGTGCGAATGCGGCTCCGATACCGTAGGAAATCACCTGACCTCCAGTGATGGACATGTTGTTGAGGCCGATGAGGCGACCGCGGACTGGATTATCAATATCAGCGTGAGATTCCTTGTGAGAGTCGGCTTCTACATACCTTTTGTAGGAGCGATTTCAGCGATATATAGCGGAACGACCTGCAAAGCGAAGGGCGTAAGTTAGTAAAATGTCATAGACATCATGTTGGGTTGCATCCTTTTGGTCACGTACCATAGCCGCACTTCCAACTCCAAAGCCAACAACAAGCCGCCCAACAGCCATCTGAGCAATCGAATACGAAGCCGCCTGCAAGATAGCACCGACAGTGAACAGCACACAGCCAACATAAATTGCAATCTTACGACCATACTTATCCGCCGTCAGACCAGCGATAATCGCACCAACGAAAGCTCCGCCAGAGCAGAGAGAAGTTATGAGCTCCTTCTCCCCAGACGAAGTCGGTCGCCCGTCAAGGTCATTCCCAAGATACACCAGGACAGCACTGATGATGCCAGTGTCATATCCGAACAGAGCACCGGCGATCGAGGCCGTGAAAGCGACAAGCCACACGAACCAGCTGGTGGCGATGTCGTCGATGGAGGTGTCTTGTAGACTGTCGTCGTAGACTTCGAGGTGCGTTGCATCGGGGACGATCATGCTGGCGTTGGCATGGTCGAAGTTCTTCTTGATTGACGAGATGGAGGGACGGCGGTCGGTGGAGTCGACGGAGTTGCGTTGATTGAAGGCATTGTCGATGGAGCCTCGATGAGGTTCGGTAGTGGATGAAAATGGGAGTTTGGTCTCCATGGCTTCGGATGGAAGGCTTGTAGGTCTTCAAGGCTGAGAGGGTGAGTGATGGCACTGGATGTGGATGGGTTGTATGATCATCATTGATGGGTGTTGCAACGTAGTTATATACCATAGACTTGTAAACTCAAACAAAATCATCAGGCCAGACCTCTCCGCAAACAGTGATTAGAGTTTGTGGGGAGTCTGGAGAAATACTCTGGGGTAGGAGAGGAACCGTAAGGCTAGACCATGTGCGCCGGATGTACTTTCCTCAACTTGGTGGTGATTGGCACTTACACCCGACCTGAGTGGCCAGACAGGGCAACTCTCGCCGCTTTGTGCTGGCGGGCTCGCGCTTCACGTATCCTACCACGACATCTTTGCCCATTGATAGAGATTGAGATCATGTCATCACACAAAAATAAGGATAGCCCTTATCGCCCTGCGATCCGGCAAATAACGCAAGTCAGTCTGTTGCTTGAGCTGCTAGATTTCCATATTCGGAGAAGACGGAAGCTGTGTCGATTCCCAGCATATTAAGGCACATATAGCCCGAATGACAACCCATGGAACGCCAAACAAAGAGATTCTCATTAGATTCGTCTATCAGCGAAATGCGCTCAAAGCAAAACGTAAACGCCGAGAATGGTGACCAGAGCCTTGACACACGACACGCTGTTCGCGATTGAGCGGGCAGACGAAGCCACAGATGATGCTTCACCAGATGCGCTCGCCGAAGCACTCTCCGTAGCACTCTCATCGGTGTTGCCATCAGTAGTGGAGGCAGTAGTTGTAGCGGGAGCAGAAATGCTCTGAGTTGCGCCATCCACGACAACATAAGCCCCAGAAGCGTCTAACGATACTGTTGTGCCGTCGACAACAATGGAACCACCGCGTGTCAGAGTCGTTCCGTCAACAATAAAGCCTGACGCTGAGTTGGCTGTGTAAGCGGTTCCATCAATCTCTAAAGTCGATGCAGGGGTCGTAGTTATAGCCGCAGCGGAGAGACTCTGCGTAACGCCGTTCACGACCGCATAGCCACCAGAAGCGTCCAATGACACGGTCGTACCTTCAACAACGACGGAGCCACCACGTGTCAAAGTGGCCCCGTTAACGACGAAGTCTGACGCTTGGTTGGCGGTATAAGTGGTTCCGCCAATGTTCAAAGTCGGAGCAGGAGTCTCCAATGGAGTGGGCCGTTGTGTAGTCCCATTCACCACAAGGTACGCCCCAGAAGGAGCCAGCGAGAGTACTTGACCATCAATCGACACGACAGGGCCACCGGGGACCAGTGTGACGTCTGGGCTCAGCGATATCGCGGCAGTAGCATGTACGGGGAATGTCATCCCGGCCACCACGTAGGCGCTGGTGGTTGGGGCACGGTCAGGCTCCTCTGTACTGGTAGCCGCACCTCCAAGTCCCGCAATGATTAATACGCCTAGTGCGACGGTGGAACTACCAGCCACCACATCCCCGGCGCCTGAACCTTGCGATACGGTGACTTCGTTTCCGCTACTGTCGGTGAGGATGACGGCAGGAGTAGCCGCAGAGCCGACAGCTGTGAATGTGTGGAAGGCGGTGCCGACAGAAAGCCCACTGGAACCGACGATAACTTGGCCGAATCCATCAATGTTCGCTGACTGGCCTTGAGTCAATGTTGCACCTCCAACGACCACCGGTCCAGCGGATTGAGTTTGTATCGCAGTCAACTGTTGGCCATTGGAAGCTGTGATCACGACGCCGGTTGGCGCCGGTCCGACTTGAGTATTGTGTGAGGAGCCAGGCGGTCTGTTTGGCGACGCCTCAGGTAGGTCAGAATTACCCCTGCCAGTGCTGGGTAGCTGAGATGGTTCTGCCGGTACAGTCGGTCTGTCTGTGCCAGCGTTTGGCGACTCAGAGGGCCTGCCAGGCACATTAGGTGTATCTGTCCCAGAATTAGGCCGTTGAGACGGTTTGGCAGGTGAATTAGACTTGTCTGTACCAGGATCAGACGACTGAGAGGGCTGGCTAGGTGAGTCGGGAGTGTTTGTTCCAGGATTAGGCGACTGAGACGGCTCAGCAGGCACGCCCGGCGGATCCGTCACAACCGGCAACTTCGTCGGCGTTGCTGTGGTCGGCTTAGGTATGCTTCCAGGATCAGCAGTCGGCTTCGAAGTAGCAGTGGGGTCGACGAGAGTTCCTGGGAGTGTAGGCACGATGATCGCAGACTCTTGTATCAGAGCTTTTGGCGGATCATAAAAGATCGAGTCACTGCCGAAGACGAAATAGCATTGGACACCAAACATGCCCTGAGCAGGTTTCATGGAGCTGAACTCAGCCGGGACGGAAAGCGCAGGCCGGTAGTCGTCCCAGATTGTCGAACACAGATTTTCTTTGGGATATCCATCTCGTTCCTCGTCCCAATCGTAATTCATGTAAGTCCTGGTGGATTCAGGGACGGTCACGTCCCCGAGTGTGAACCCGGTGTATACAATTGATGTATTGGTCCATGTCGGTGAGAATGTATTGGTATTGCACCTTGGCTGGCATCTGTACGCGCTGGCCGGTACGTCGCCTGCGAAGTCCGCATAGTTGACTGCGTATGTGTTGTAGCCACCTCCAGAAATAGCGCACACGCTGGACACGGCCGTCGGCTTCTGTGGTAGGATGAGGAGGGTGTGCTCATCTATGGTCGCGCCTGATGATGTTACCCGCCACGTCCCGTCGAGAGCAATGTAGACAGTAGGGCTTGTCAGAGTCGTGCCCTCGTACACGGCTGTGTTTGGCTTGCCCGATATGGTGGGTGTCATTGTAGCTAAAGAGGCATTGCCGTTGCAAAGATCTGTACTCTGCCTTTCGACAGGCCAATACAGCAGTTGTACAGTGGCCTTGTCCACAGCGCATGCAGGTGGCCCGACAGCACTGGTGCTGATGAACGGTGTTGGGGAGCCGCAAATGGGCGAAGTAAAGGCTTGCCTTGGGTAGCTCGCGGTCGGTGTTACTCCTGCTGAGAGTGCGCTTGAACGATAGCTTTCATACGAGCTCAATGCCGCATTGTACGAGCTTGAGGCAGAGCTCCATGAAGTGTGCAACACGTCGCATTCAGGCTTCAGAATCGTGCAGTTAGGGGCAGGGTATGCAGTTGAGACCGACTCTGTCCGTATGAAAGAGCTTGTCCAGTTCGTTATCCGCTGATATGAACTTGTGATGATGCTGGTTGAGCCATCGAGCCTAGGGAACTTATCGCACAGCGTGTACGCTGTTGCATTCTTATCCAGAGACGTCACGGTCTTGTAGTCGACAAGATTGTCTATGTCTGCATAGGTGTTGCTGGTTATGTAGACGGTAGTCGAGGCGAACTTAGTACCGTTGTCCTTTGCCCAGCTGTACTTGGACTGTATACATGCTGAAGCCGACTCAAGCCCAGTGCCCGTACCGACGAGGGTGGTAGGAGACGATGCATTAGCGAAGTTCTGGCGTGGATTAATGATGTGTGCACAGCCGAAAGACACAAGCGAGAGTAGCAGCAGGCGTATCAACATCGTGATGGACCCGCCCACTTGAGCTAGAGTGCAAGGCGACAGGAGAGTAGCAATACGAAGAGGCAATACGAAGAGATGCGCGCGACGTCTTGAGGCAATACGCGACTGGGCTGTGAGGAGGTGCAGGATATCAGCCTCATGCCGCACACCAGTCCAGCCTCCAGGAACCGAAGGCAAAATAAATTGCCCTCTTCCAGCTGAACAAGGAAGATATGTGCCGCAGGTCTCTAGCGCGGCGTCGTGGCACTCCACCAGCCTATCATGTTTGTAAAAAGTCGGCTAAAGATAGCGTAGGATTCAAACTTGACATGGAATCCTCCGATGCAGACGCGGCAAACAATGGAGGTCAGTGTCACAGCATATTAATGCATGTAGCAAGCATTTGGGCTGTTGTTGCGAGGTGGGATTCATTCAAGACTGCGAAAGCGAGAGATGGTGTTGGGACTCGATATATAAGTACCTTATGCATCGGCAGGACGACTTGGCTCGCCGAGGAGTCTTAGCAACAGTACACCAGGCGTCCAAAAGTCTATATAGCGTTTTGTGGATGGCCGTTTGTTTGCACATCCAGGCCTGATATTGGCAATAGTCCAGCACGTCCGGCTGGGTCATTTCGGATGTTCCCAGTCAGACCTCAATGGCAAAAAGTCATGTCCAGATACCTGCTGCCTATACGCGATAGCAGCAAAGAATCCTGAGACCTTCGGAAACATACACAGACTTGTGGGTAAGGGCAAGGATTGTACCGTGTTGGACAAGGTGGTGGTGTGGTAGTACGCCGTTCTGAGTCTCAGGACGGAGGCATTTGTCCTACAATATCCAGCTTCATTCAATCATGTACATGCTGTTGATCGCACGAGGCTTGTATCTGTCCAGAAACTCACATATGATGAGTATCTGAAGTGTAAGTGATGAATTGCGATGCTTTTGTATTCCAATAAGCTTTCGTCCGGCGCCAGCTTGAGGCGGAGGTGAGACAAAGGGACGCGCTAGGGCTTGGCCTGACTTTGGCGACTGGAGCAACCGTCCAAGGGACCAAGGACGTCACCTTCAAGACACTCTACCATACTACACGCTTCAGGAGCAGGAGCAGGCGCCGGCGAAGTCGTCTTCTCACAAGTTCAATCCTTCGTCTTTCTTTGAATTCAATAGTCCAAGCCATCATCTTGTCTGTAACCGAGCGCCACCGACCCTCACCACTCCTCCATGCTCCGCTGTCTCCGCGCCTCCCACCGCCGATAGTTCGCAGCGCCGCCATGGCAAAGGCCGACGAGCTCACCGACGAGCAGTCGCAGCCATTGACATACGAGGAAGACGCAATAAGCCGCCCTGAAACACCTCGCAGATCTTTTTCGTCAGTTTCAACCACCTCTCTGGTCCTGGAGAATGTGTCGCATAAGGCGGCCAAGGAGTCCTTGTACCGTGATGGCCCGCAACAGCAACAGATGGACATGGACGACCAGCTCGCATGGCAGCGCTCAGTCAAGCCAGCGGATAAGAAAGCCAGACGTGTGCTATACGGGCTGATCGCGCTGGGCATTGTTGGCTGGATCGCTGCATTGTTTTTGTTCTTGGGTCAGGACAGGCATGTCCCGCATTCCGCTAGGCCTCACAATCCCCACGCGACTTCCACCATTGGCAGTGGTAAGAAGGTCACGCTGGACCAGGTCCTTACAGGTCAATGGTACGCCAACAGTCACGCGATTCGATGGATAGCTGGCACCGAAGAGGGAGAAGATGGCCTGCTGCTTGAGCGGAACGGTGGTGTTGGCCGCGATTACCTGGTAGTCGAAGACGTGAGATACCGAGGCGAGATGTTCGACATTCAGAAACAACACAGCAAAACCCTCATGAAAGAAGGCTCCTTCTGGGTTGGCCAGAATGAGGTCCGCGTATCGGAAGCATGGCCCAGCTCAGACCACAAGAAAGTCCTCGTCCAAAGTGACCCCGAAAAGCTTTACCGCCACAGCAGCTTCGGCAGATACTGGATCTTTGACGTCGAAACCCAAGTTGGCGAACCTCTGGATCCAGCCAATATCGATGGTCGCGTGCAGACAGCCAGCTGGTCTCCCCAAGCAGATGCCGTAGTCTTCACTCGTGACAACAACATGTACATCCGCCACCTGGATTCGGATGTCGTACAGGCGATCACAACCGATGGTGGATCCAATCTTTTCTATGGTGTGCCTGATTGGGTCTACGAAGAGGAAGTTTTCGCTGGTTCAAGCGCAACTTGGTGGGCTGGCGATGGAAAGTACGTTGCTTTTCTCCGCACCGACGAGAGCAAAGTGCCTACCTTCCCTGTCCAGTACTTCTTCTCGAGGCCTTCTGGCAAGCAGCCGAAGCCCGGTGAGGAACGCTATCCCGAGACGAGTCGCATCAAGTATCCCAAGGCTGGCGCGCCCATGAGCACAGTTACTCTCCAAATCTACGATGCCAGCAAAGGCGAAGTCTTTGAAGTTCCCATCGAGGGCGACTTTGAGGATGAGGATAGGCTGATCACCGAAGTGCTGTGGGCCGGCAAGACTGGCAAGCTACTCGTGCGATCCACCAACAGGGAAAGCGACGTCCTGAAATTTGTTCTGATCGATGCTGAGACTCGCAAGGGTAAAACAGTCCGCGAGCGTGACGTTCTGAAACTCGACGGCGGCTGGTTCGAGATCTCCGAGACGACCACTTTCGTGCCAAACAACAAGGACCAGATAGAGATGCAGGGATGGAAGAAAGAATACCTTCGTGCACACGACGGCTACATCGATACCGTTATTCATGAGGGCTACGACCATCTGGCTTACTTCGCGCCGCTCGACAACCCAAAGCCGAGAATGCTGACCGAAGGCAAGTGGGAGGTTGTAAAGGCTCCTGCAGCTATCGATTATGAGTACAACCTCGTGTATTTCATCGCAACCAAGGCCGACAGCATGGAGCGCCATCTTTATAGCGTTGACATTAATGTTGGTCCTGAGAGCATCAAGGACGTCACCGAACAGAATACGATTGGTTACTACGACGTTAGTTTCTCGGACAGAGCTGGCTTCATGCTTCTTTCCTACAAGGGACCCGACATTCCATGGCAGAAGATCAAGTCTGCGCCCGGCGAGAAAGGTACACCGCTTGACATCACTGTCGAGGAGAACCAGGATCTTGCTTCTTTGGCCAAAAAGACCGAACTGCCCATTGAGATTTACAATACCTATAATGTTGACGGCTTCGAGCTCAACGTTGTCGAACGTAGACCTCCACACTTCGACCCAAAGAAGAAGTACCCCGTCCTGTTCTACCTGTACAACGGTCCGGGCTTCCAGGAGGTTGACCGTCGATTCACCGTCAACTTCCAGTCCTACGTTGCCTCCACGCTTGGCTACATTGTCGTCACTGTGGACGGTCGTGGTACCGGCTACAAAGGACGCGACCACCGATGCATCGTCCGCGGCAACCTTGGCTACTGGGAAGCTCACGATCAGATCGCTGTTGCGAAGCAGTTCGCAGCGAAGAAGTATGTCGACGCTGACAAGATTGCGATTTGGGGATGGTCGTATGGCGGCTTCATGACACTCAAGACTCTCGAGATGGATGCCGGAGAGACCTTCAAGTACGGCATGGCCGTCGCACCAGTCACGGACTGGCGCTTCTACGATTCGATTTATACAGAGCGATACATGCACACCCCGCAGCACAATCCTGGCGGTTACGATAACGCGACGATCAGCAACATGACTGCCCTGAGCCAAAACGTGAAGTTCCTGGTCATGCACGGCTTCAGCGACGACAACGTGCATTTCCAGAACACGTTGCAGCTGCTCGATAAGCTAGACCAGGCAGGCGTCACGAACTACGATGTGCACGTGTTCCCTGACAGCGATCACAGCATCTACTTCCACAATGCCAACCGCATTGTGTACGAGAGTAAGCGCCTCCGTCACCCCATTGTATTGTGTTTGTTTGCTAACAATCGCTGCAGAGTTGAGCGACTGGCTCGTGAACGCCTTCAATGGTGAATGGCTGAGGACGGACAAGCCGGTGCCCATGCCGCTTGGAGACGTGATCCAGTGATAAGTTTCTTCTTGCATATACATATTTTCTCTTTACGATTACAAATGAATAGAACAAAACAGCATGTTCGCGCATAAACTCACTAAAGATACTATTTTTCCTTTCGATCCTCGCTCCAACTCCGGTGCCAAGCATGACTCGCTCAAACTGACGCTAGCGTGACTATGACCTCAAAGTAATCGGTCCGTTCAGGTTCGTTGACGGATTATCTCGAACGTCGAGAGATTTGACATTGACATGATGGACAACACACAATGAACCTATTCAACAGTGCGAAGGAGCAAGGCCAAGAAAACGCCCAGTTGAAAGTCAATCAAAATGCAACACATGATAGCAGCAACGCCAAACACCACCAACAACAACCTCTCCCTACCAGCGATAATTACAATGCCACAATCACCCCAATAATCCCATCATCAGTAATAACCGCCACCTTCAACACCACAGAACTCCTCGAGCAAATCCTAAGCTACCTGCCCGCTCCCCAACTCCTCACATCAAAAGCCACGTGCCACTCTTTCTGCAACGCAATCGAAGCTTCGCCCTCGTTACGCAGGAAAACTAGCACTTTTCTTCGTCTCGGCGACGTCGATGAGGAGGACGATTTCTTCAAGACTGATGCTGGAGGCGAGGTTGTATTTCCGATCAAGGGTTTGGAGCCGCTGGCTTTCTTTTATCCAGGGGACGGGGAGAGAAGGCTTTTTGTGAGGTTTGAGGTTCGGGATTCTGAGGGGTTGCTTGGGAGGATGGGGAAGGTGGGTGGTGGATTTGGGAGGTTGAGAGTTGTTGATCAGGAGTTGGGGGATGTTAGGGTTGGGTGGCATTGCGGGTGCTTTGAGGAGGGGAGGGGGGAGGTCAAAATGGTCTGTCCGACGACGGATGTGGTTACCTTTAGCGATGTGCTGAATGCGATGGAGGGAGAGCATAGGAGTAAAGGTCGGGGAGGATGTGGGAGTATGAGGAAGTTCTGGGTGGATGGGTTGTGGAGACGGAGTAGAGAGATGAGAAAGTTTGGGCGTTGAGAGGGTGAGTGAGGTATGCTTTTGACGGCTGAAGGAGGAAGAAGTCGAGGAAAGACAGAGGTGCTATGTTTCGCCACGTGGGTCATGGCGGGCGTGACTTGCACTTAGTCGACACTTTCCTCTTGCGCCTTCATCACGGCGCTATCCAAACATTATCCACCAGGAACAGCTGCGAAGAGAGCACTGCCTTGCATGGACCTTAATTCAGTGGCCATATCCGCTCCTAAGAGCGCAGCCAAGGCCGGTATGGCTGCTTCCGACGCCACAGCCTCTCCAAGCACAACAAGCTTCGCCGTTCTCATGCGCCCTGGCCACGTGACACCAGTAACCGCGCAAGTCTTCAACACCCCCGAGCTCCTCGATCTCATCCTCAGCAACCTCCGGCTGAAAGACATCCTCTTCCGAGCAAAATCCACCTGTCGCGGCTTCAGAAATATGATCCACACTTCCCCTTCAATCGAAGGAATTCTCGCCATGACCAGACTTCTCACGCCTTCGCTCTACGCAACATCCAGGACCCGCTACTCCCAGAGCATCGCCGCCGACCGCAACAGTCCCGGTGGCCGACTGCTGTACTTGAACTTCGAACCTCGTGGAATTGAGAACTTGGTGTCTTCTTCGAGTTTCGGGAACCTTCATCTACCTGAGGCTGAGATGAAGAGGGCGACGTGGTGGCTCAAAAGGCCTGGGAGCGATTTCCTGGTACAAGGCGAGTTTTTACCTGCGGACTTGGATGGAATATTTGTGACGATCGCTGGAGTGTTGAAGTCTATCCTCGAGCGGGAGCATGTGAGGATGACGCGCGATGGGTTAGAGGTCGTCGAGCTTGATATTTGGTATGAGTGAATCGGGGCAGTCGCTTCGGTGTGGAGGCCTCGTACCAATGGTGGAGCAATCGGTATGGAAGCTCTACTAAAAAAGTCAATGGACGATGCATGAACGCGTTATGGAATTCATGGATTCCGAGCTGAAATAGTGTCTGGGTAGGGTTTGTTAGTTTGTTGCGCACAGCTTTGGCACACCAGACTAGTAATATTTAGATATATGTCCTCGTCGATATCCACGCAGTGCATCTGTTGACCCTTACGTTACATACCTAGATTCGTTCGCATCGACTGCGAGTCCAAGCTCGCTGACGTGAGGTTGCATAGTCCTGGTTGGCGGTAAGTGATCATTTCTGAAGAAAGGAAGGAAGGAGGTAGCCATGCGGCCCAGCTGCCATCATCAATAACCAATGCTGGCAGAGGTGTTTGAACGGAAGTCACGATGCCGTTGTTTATACTGAATCATCACAAACAAAACGATGTTTCGTCATGCGAACATTACCATCAGTATTCGCAGTCCTCTATTACTTCCAGCATTGTAGCCCGTCGCATTCCTAATCGCCAAAGATAAACGGATCACCTCCCACCTTGTCAGAAGATACCAACATCTTCAACAAGCGGCGAAGGAAGGCCTAGCAATTCTACTGAGCTCGAGTTCGCGTTCAGCACATCTGAACATGGGAGTCGGGAGCAGCTCACCTGAAGCGCATCGGCGCTGTCTCTCGAGAAGTCGAACACCTACCTACCACGACACTCCTGCCTCTACGATGGGCCGTTTGGTCTTCAAACTCACGTTCACGGACCTCTCGTTCCAGCGGCACCTCTTCAGAGAGGGCTTCCGCCGGCTCGCCGTTTCAGACACGCTGCCGCAGAGGATTGAGGTGATTTGGTTTGATGGGGACAGTGTTGATGATGGACATGGGTGTACATGTTACCGCAATGGGTGGTATGGGTGTGTCTGTGAGCGCAAAGCGGATCCTAGCCGGATGATCTGGATGAGCTCGATGTCGGCGACGGGGCGGCATGAGAGGATCACTTTTGGGAGGATTTTCGATGCGGTTGCGAGGAGGGTGCCTGTTGGAAAGCGGGTTGGAGGGATTGTGATGATTTTGGCCGAGGATCGACACACTCATTGCGGGCCTTTGGTTGCTGATGCCGAGGAGCAGTATCTGAGGACTATGTCGACGTACTGATCGGTGGAGATGCACTCGGGATGGAGGGGACTCTCGGACTGTCTTTGAAGATGAGTTATTTGAGGATTCGGGCGCCCGCCGGGGCTGGCACCTGGCCACTCGATTCAGAAAATATCTATATTCGTTCCGTCAATTCATATACAGCGTATGCAATATTTCACAGCCTCCATTTCGCCTCCTTGTCACCTTCATGCAGTCATCTCCTCTTCTCGACAGCTTCCCTGAGCTTGGCAATGACCTCGCTCGGGTCCTTGGCACCGAAGACTGCGCTGCCAGCAACAATGACGTTCGCACCAGCTTCCGCCGCAGTGTCGATTGTGTTCTCGGCGAGACCGCCGTCGACTTCGATGTTGAGCTCTGGGTAGCGTTTGCGCAGAGCCTCGACCTTGGGCATCATCTCGGGCATGAACTTCTGGCCGCCGAAACCGGGCTCGACGGTCATGACGAGGACCATCTTGAAAGTTGTTAGCTTGTGTGTCTAGATGATAACCATTCTAGGAGAATCTTACATCGGGCACCTCATCCTTGTCGGAGTTGTCCAGAATATCGTACAAGACGTCCACAGGTGTCTTCGGCTTGATAGCAATTCCGGCACGGATACCAAGGCTGTGAATGTACTTGATGAGCTCTTTGGGGTTCGTCTTCTTGTCGCTGGTGGCCTCGGGAGACTCGGCGGCGGTGGAGTTGATGGCGGCCTCGTAGTGGAAGCAGTACAAGTCGCAGCCGGCTTTTTGGAAATCCTTGACCCATTTCTTCGGCTACTGGAGCCCGTCAGTCGTTGTTTCTTTCTCTTTCTCTCCATCGTCTCTTCATGATCGGCGTCTTTCAAGTCCGTACCTCGGCGATCATCATGTGGCAGTCGAAAGTGCCTTTTCCGTAGGCTTCAGCTGGTCTCTCGACATGAGGGCGGATCTTGGTGACGACAGGGGCGCCAAAGGTGATGTTCGGCACGAAGTGGCCGTCCATAATATCAACGTGTAGCCAGTCTGCTCCATGGCCGATTGTGTCTGAGCATGCCTTGCCGAGAGAGCCAAAGTCGGCGCTCAGGATCGAGGGAGCGATGAATGCGGGAGGGGCCATTGCGGGTGGGTTGAGTGTAAGTTGTAAGCAAGAAGTCACAAATTTCTGTATTTCAAGAGCAGGTATGGTGTGTTGGTGAATGTCTTCAACTTTTCTCCCAACAAAGATACGTACGTCACTGTATACCTATCTTGGTGGGGAGCTGTCACAGAAAGTGCCCGCCGGCGGAAGCCGAAGATCGACATCGGCACTGGCCGAGCGAACATCCATCTCGACTCCATCTCGAAAAGCTACATCCTTCCTTACATGTACACTGCCACCTCGACATCATACAGCAGCATCAGGATCAACTACGCCATCAGAGTGTGTTGGACGCAAGCGAGCGAATTTTGATCAGGATGGCCAAGGTTCTGCCAATATCTGCCCGCCATGCTGTGTAGCTGGTATAAGCCAGTCGATTGGCCCGCCATAAGCGCCCATCAGGTAGGTGTTACGACCTCTCAGCGCTTGCATGCTTCCCACGCATGTCATTCGATAGCGACTACATGCACCTACGGACACGCAGTACTGCGTCAGGCCCAGCGCGTGGCCCTTCCTTCGCCTCAATCCGGATCGATGGTCCTCTGCGAAGCCAACCAGGCCTGTTGGCTACAGTGCTGGCTGCATGAGGCTCTGCCGTGCCGCCAGCCCTGACCACCCTCGCCTTCTACTGCGTCTGCGTTGCTGTCGCTGTCATTTGGCTAGCCGCCGCAGCACTCATTGCGCAACTCGACTGCGGCGGCTGTAGGCATGGCCGCTTGGGTGAAGTATAAGGCCCCGGCCGTGTGATCGTCCGCTTCCTTTCCCTCTCGCCCGTTAGTCATTATCATTCTGTTCTGGTGCGTGTGTGTGTGGTAACATCTTTCACTTTCTTGTTTTCTTGCCTCTCACTTTCCTAGCTACCTTTCGCTGCGCGAAGATATCTCCTTGCAATTCAACCGCTGGACGGTTCACATTCTTTCTGGAAACGATTTCATCGACTATCACGAGAAGAACAGGATCAACAAAAAACATCGGAAATGGCCAACTCTACTCTTCCATCTGCTTCTTTCAAGCCCACATCACTTGGACGTTGGGGTTCTATGCGCAACACAGTAATCGAAGACATGCCTCAAGTTTCTATTCGCCGCGTCGCACCACAAGCGCCGGTGGCGAAACCTGGCGTCGTGTCGCCCATGAGCGACGATTTCCCAACACCACGAGCAATCCCACAAACTGCTAGCTCCATCGCAACTTTGTACCCACCTCTCCAGAACATCCCTGCATCGCCAGCTTCATCAGACACCCAATCAGACCGCAATTCTACCTGGAGTAAAAGGACGTCAGGAAGCGAATTTGATGAGCTCTACGACTTGTCAAGCAGCGAGAATGAGGACTTCCCGATCAAACTTTCCAGCTCCGTCAAGAAGCGTGTCGGCGGTGCACCCAAGTCTCGCTACCCATCAATCGTGATTCCATCACCAAGTCAATGGCCAACAATCCAAAAGCTCAAGTCTGCGACCACACCTCTCTCACCACCATTCCAAGTACAGCTCTCCCCAGCAGTTCTTGCGCACTTCCAGGACCGCAGTCTCCATGTACCGAGCACAACTTCCGCCCCCTCTCTAGATGGCAGTATGACCTCAGAGGAGCTCGCCTCTAGCAGCTGTCCGTCTACACCAGACATTTCTTTGCAGCAAGCTGAAAATGCATGGGAGGGGCCCATTCAGCTCGACCCTTCAGCAATATCTATGCTCCGTCAAATTAACCCAGAAGAAAACACTCAGCTCGAGACTGTGCTTGAGGTCCCCGAAGAAGCGGTATCCGAGATGCGCGAGATCGTCGAGTCCCCTCGATTTGCTTTGCAGTTGAGAACTGACGACCAAACGCTTGAGCCCAGCAGCGCTGGTGATGCAGACGATGAGTTGTCTGCGCTCTCAGTCCCATCCCCTGGCGGCTTCTTCTCTTCTCTGGACGCTTCTCTCGGGCGCCGTACGTGGTCAGGCAGTGATGTTGTGCCCAACACTGGTACTGCTGCCGAGTTCTATGGCGTACCCTTCAAGTCGCCACAGCCCAGTCTGGCAACCAGCACTGCAACTTCATTCTACGGCGTGCCCTGGGCGAACAGGCCAGAAAAGCCAATCGAGCACATAATCACACTCGGATCTCCTGCAAGTGAAAGACAAGACCCAGTTACCGCTCGCCGTGACGCCTTTTCGCCCGCCACAGATGTGATCACAGAAGTTGAGGAAATCGACAAGACCTACCAAGACACGCTGAAACAGACTGCCTCCGCCAACATCGACCGCACACAGCTCTGGCTTTGCACCCAGAAAGCTTACATCGACAATCTCTGCTCTGAAGACGAAGTCATCGAGAGCTTCAAGCACCTTGCGGGAGCTGTTCCACGCACGCCAGATCGCCCAAGCCCATCATCAAACACATCGTCTCCGCAGAGCAAGAAGTCAGTCCGATTTGTCGAGGATAGCAATACATCCGACGACAAGGTGAAGAAACGCATCTCACCAATCCATGATGGCACTTTCTGGGCCGGCTTCAAGCACACCAAGCGCTCGCAACGTGCCCGCGATGTTTTCCAACACCGACAGATGCGCGCCGAAGCTGAGCATGTCCGCCGCAACAGCGCAGGAAAGCAGCACGCCGAGCAACTCATGGGCAAATTTGAGCTCACCGCTGCTATTCGTCCCACACAAGCCCGCCCGATCTCTTCCTTTCTTCCAGAGACCATCGATGATGACGAGGAGAAAGAAATCTTCGCGCGTGCCGAACGTGAACGTCAAGCCCTTCAACAACTACAGGCCTCTACCTGGCACACTGCCGCAACCAAAGAGCTTCACGGTGGCGCTCTTCTGACTTCACCAATCGTCGCCACATTCAAGAACCGCTCCGACGTCCGCATTCTGGATCTCGCGGGTCAGGCACACTGCAGCTGGGCATGGGACGTCGCTGTCACCCACCCACAAGCTCAAGTCTTCACCACTGTCTCTTCTGACGCCGAAGCACACGTCCTCTCCTCCTCCCTTGAAGGACCAATGAACCACTCCGTCGTGGCCGCGCCGAGAACCTGGGTCCTACCTTTCCAACCCAACTACTTCGACGTCATCTCTGCCCGAAACCTCTACGCCAACCTGCGCACCCTCGTCCCCAACGGCGAGGTCATCGACGAATGGGACCTCACTCTCCAAGAATGCCTCCGCGTCCTCAAACCCGGCGGCTACCTCGAATTCGACCTCCTAGACGCCGAGCTCGCGCACCCAGACGCCGCAGCACAAGCCCTAGGCGTCGAGTTCGCTTTCAAGCTCCGCACCCGCGGCTACGACCCTGCAAGTGGCAAGACCTTCCTCCCTCGCCTCAAGCGCGCGGGTTTCAGCGATATCAAGCGTGCGTGGATGCTCCTCCCCGTCGCTGACGTTTCGCCGGTCTGGACGGATTCGGGCAGGAGCTCTGCCTCTTCAGGCTCGACCATCACTCCCGGTCGCGACGACTACTTTGCCGAACCTGAGCGTTCGGTTGGTGAAGACGGTGCCGTGGTCACGTATGAGCCGCCGGTCACGGGATCTACCAAGGACGTCCGCGCTATCACTGGCTTGGTCGGCGCAAGGGCGTGGGAGCAGTGGATTCTCAAGCTGGCGGGCGAGATGGGCAGGGAAGAGGAAGAGTGCTTGGAGAACGTTGGCAGGGCTTTGGAGAGTACGGGTCGTGCGGGCGAGGGTGCTGGGTGGAGGTGCTTGGTGGGTTGGGCGAGGAAGGAGTATTAGTCGTGTGGATGTGTGGCGGATTTTCGTTTCTTCTATTGTCTGGTATTGTTTATGTTGATATATGTTAGTTGTTCGTCGTCGTTGTAGTGGTAATGAAGGAGAACGTGTCTAGACTGGTCTGAAATCTTGGAAATCCATTCTCACTTGCTCTTCGCTTCGGGCTTCGCTTGTGTTTCTGTAATGAGTGTCTGATGTCCGCGAAGGCTCACTGTGATAGTGGTGCGCCCGTTGTGGGTACAATGTACTTCATGTTGGTAAGGCTTGGGAGTTGGCGAGTGTGAGAAGTTCAGGGTCTCGCACACGATGTTGAGATCTATGAGGGCTTGTCCTGGCATACCGATTTCTCACGTCCGCTGCATTTGCCACTGGTTTGTGGCGGCATTTCGAGATTCCCGAAGCGACCTGGAAGGAGACAGGGGTGGTTATGTCGTTTAGGAAAGTGCCAAGAGTTCATTTAGAGCAACCGTCCAGTGATCCGCACCGGAAGGCGTATTGTATCTACGGGTGAAGACAAGCTGCAGGGTCCCCAGCCTGCAATTGCGATAGCAAGCGGACGGGACGAAAGGGGAGTTTGGAAATAAAAGTTGTCAAGTGCGTGTTGCGATTTTTGGTTCGGCTGTAAGCATGATTTCGTGGACCTCGCCGCCGGGCAATCAACGCATTCGTTCCAATGCGATGATGGCCCATTATGTCCCTCACATTGACGGAGATTGGTGAGCGTATAAGAATTCCGTATGGTGTTGCTGGGGAAAAGCGGTATTGTTTCCTGTTGCTTGGCATTAGACTAGTAGCAAGGTGTCTAGACTCTAGACTGGTCTGCAATATTTGAACCCTTCTCGCTTCCTGCAAAGGTGATGATGTATGCGGCCCACGGATCCACTGTGATAGTGGGCTTATGAGGCTCTTATGTCTTATGCATACGGTGATTGGAGATTGGGCCTTCGGAGGGTATATGAAAGCCTCGGCTCGTATATTGATGGTATGGAGATCGTTCCATTCGATGAAGCCTGGAAAATATATTGGGGCCCCAATCGTTGGGACCAAGGGACATCGATACTATAGAGCCCTGAGTCTCGAATTCTCGCGTGCGATGCCGAGATATGTCAAGAAGTGCCTAGGTTTCATGTCTCTGCATCGGCCATTATTGAGACATGGAAGCGTTGAATCTGTTTTAGTGTAAGAAACGCGTTCACTAATCGTCTAAGAAGATCCGCCGCACTTATGTCCGGGTAAAGAGTCATTTGTTGCAGGATCCGATCCTGCGGTTGCGACACAAGCGGTCCCGAACCTGACGCGGCGTTGCCATTTAATAATATTAGTCGATCGTAGTGTGTTGGAGCCTCCGCCGTAGCCTTCTTGGCACCGACAGCTGGGAATCCTGCGCCACGAGGCTGCATAACCGCGAGAGCATAGCGTGCTCATCGGTTCTCGCCTGATCTCTTCTCTGTCGCGTGCTCACGTGTCTTTGACAGCTGGCGGTGCACCGAAAGGGTAGTGGCCCGAGTCTCGATTCGAGCAGTGTGCCGACTCCAGCCTCTGCAGAACACTCTGGCTCCTATGAGGCTCTGTACCCCTGTTCGCGTTGGAGGCCTCAGCGAAGGTTCGAGGATCGCACGTCTTCAACTGACGAAATGCCTCGGATGAGCTCGGTGAGGCACCTCAGCTCCTGGCCATGGTGCAATAGCAAACACTTCGCAGGCACCACTACCGTACTTACCACTGACAAGTGTAGCACTGCCGAGGTCAATGCGATAGAGAGATCGGCGGTGGCATTACTAGCATACCAGATGTAACGACTCGAGAATACTGCTCAGTCGAGTCAGTCTGCTGTGGTGGTCCAGCTTGACAAGCGTACCCATGGATAGAACATCGGAACAGAGACCTAAAGTGCAAAGAGATCACCTCGGCGGTTGTTTGAGTTTAACGGTACGAAACACAGTTTGCCCTGACAGTTTTGCTGGGACGGTCGCTCGCAAGCGCTTGACCGAAGCGGCTAGAAGTCTTCACCCACTCTCCTCCACACTGGTCTTTGCTGGTGTTTCACGTCAAAGCGCACACAAGCGGCACTTGCCTAACGTCCAAAACGGTATATGCGACCCTTGCACACCAAAGTACAATTGGCTGCGTGTCCCAACAGGCCCGTGACCTGCATGTCATTATCGCTAGTCTTCACGACTGCTGGAGAGACAGCTCGTAGCGTGGTAGGGCTCGCGGAGCCATTCTGAAGATCGGTCTAGCGGCCGGTACGATCAATGAAAATCACATGGCTTAGCGACTTTTGGTGGAAGAAGTCTACTATGTGGCGGTCGTTCACTACTGCTCGTGCGTTCCTCTCGCCCCGAGAAAGGTCTATTCACTACTGGCACACCCACCGCTCGTACATATCGTCGCCGCGACCCCTGTGGCCTCTGGCCGGCGTTGTTGTGTCTCCAGGATACACAATCGATGAAACAACATGTCGAGCAATATCCTGCACATCTCGCCGGAGGTCATTGCGGCATGGCCGACACCAAATTATGAGAATCCGGATCGAATGACGTGGATGCCGGTGTATTCGTCCATCTGGTTTGCGGCGGCTACGGTTATGGTTGCGATGCGATATTGGCTTCGCGCGCGAGGGCACGCTGGGAGACTTGGTTTGGACGATGTAAGATGTTGCATTACCTAGGTGTTTTTGAACCACAGCTAACGATTTGGAAGGCAATCCTGTTCCCCGCTTGGCTTGCAGGACTGATGTTCACAACTGTGACGATGATGTACACGCAACGAGCCCAGGGAGATCGCCATATCTGGGATGTCGAGCCGGAGACTCGCCAGTATGCAGTGCTCTCTATGTGGCTAGGCCAGCTTTCATTCTTGATCTGCGGCGGTTGCACGAAAGTGTCCATTCTCTTCTTTTATCGAAGATTGGTGGATGGTACGTATAGCAAGCGCTGGACGTGGCTCGTATGGATTGCTATCGGCTTCACCATCGCGTACACAATCGCGTTCTGCATTATGCTCCTCGTCAACTGTTCTCCGACTGAGGCCTATTGGAGGGCTTTCGATATCCCATACGCTCTGACGAACGACTTCACTTGCCTGGATACATCCGCCATCAACACCATCACTGGTGTTTGCGCAGCAGTCTCGGACGTGTATGCTGTCGCGCTCCCTTGCATCATCACATGGCACTATGCAATCCCCAAGAGACAGAAGATCGCGCTCAACGTCATCTTCTCTCTTGGTTTCATCGTTGTGATCGCCAGTTGCATTCGCACGTACTGGTTAATCCGTAAGCTCAACCCCGATGAGAAACATTACTCCTGAACCCTCGCTGACTCTTCCTCAAAGACACTGGCACTTCGGTCGACGTGACAAGGTCCGCCTTCAACCTCTTCGTCTGGGCGCAATTCGAGCTCCAAGTCGGCATAATGTGCGCCTCCGCTCCGTCATTGCGAATCTTCTTCCGACGCTATCTCGGTGGCAGCCTCCAAAGTATGGGCTCACGCAACGATACCCACCGATCCGCGATCACAGTCGTGCGAGACACGACAGTCACCTTCAACGAAAATCCCCCGCCCGAGCTGCCCGGGGCCAACAAGAGCGATATTGAGATGCACGTTCACGCGGGTTCCGTCTCAGAAGACGATTTGCCTTCGCCAACGAGGAGCCAAGAGAGGCTCACGCGGTATTCGCACGAGGAAGATTCATATGTTATGAGCGATATGAGTTGGAAAGATCCGGCGGCGCAGCAGCAGTCGCGAGCGGGGGCTTGGGCTGCGAAGACAGGGAAATGATATTTGATACCAGTTTGCAATGATATTTTTGTTATGACGCGGTTATGGCTCGGCCGATGTGCCATTCATATGATCATGGTGATTGTTCATGCTTGTACCCTGCGAGATGTGAGGGGTTTGAGCTGCCCGCTGTGTGAGCAAGGTGTCCATTAGACGCGGCAAGTTAGTGAAGCGATTTATGCTAACGGGCTCCCAGACATCTCTCGATTTGAGCTTGATTCGAGTCCCCTATTACAAGGCTGTGCTTACAAGTAACAGTTGCGCTCTCAATATCGAGTTTGGAGTTCGTCCTTATGCAAGTTCGTTTTTATGCAAGTTCGTTCTTATGCAAGTTTGTCATTATGCAAGCTTATCCTTATGCATGTTCGTTCTTATGCAAGCTTGTTCTTATGCGAGTCAGTCCTTGTGCAAATCAATTCTTGGCAAGTCTGTCTCTGTGCAAGTCTGTCTCTATGCAAGCATGTCCTTAGGCAAGTTTGTCGTTTATTAAGGTAGCTCATATTGTCAAGCATCGTCAAAGTCATGATCGACAAAGCTGTATGTTCAGTTCCACCAAAAGCTGACACTATAGCTCGCGGTCAAAGACTCAATGTAATGCCACCACCCAGCAGGGATATAAAGGCACTCCCCAGGCCCTACAATCACCTCGTAGTAGTTCTTTTGAGCAGTAAACAGAGGGAAGCGTTCTGCATCTTCCACGGCCACATTGCTCGCCTGTCTGCGATCGAGCCTGATTTCCACTTCCGATGTGTTCGATTCGTTGATACCGTTCTCGTCTTCTCCGCGGGGATACATGCTTCCTGTGGCCTCAGGCGCATATAGACGCACGTATTTATACCCCACGACCTGGGAGAAGATGTTGTGATACGGGTCTGTGTGGAGTGGGGTCCTGGTTCCTTTGGGTCCGAGCCAGATGTTCTTCTGCGGTTCGTCGACTGGCGGGACGGATGGCAGGCCTAGTCTTGAAGCTGGAGTTGTTTCTGGCGGTGCCGTGTAGCAGTAATCCGGAGTGCGGATGTCCTGCTGGAGCCTAGGAATTTGGTGAAAAAGGTTGTGTTGGCCTAAATAGCCGATCTCCTTGGGGTCGATGGGCAAGAGAAAGTCGTGAATGAACTCCCGCAGAGGCATGATCTCTTGCCGCCAATCAGCGTGGGTGTAAGTCTCTCCGATTTCGATTGGAACACAGCGTCGACCTCCAAGTGTGAGTCGAAGTAGATGTGTGGGATCTTGCCATGTTTTCGTGGCCGGCCAGTGGTTGATCGTGTCCATCAGCAAAAGTGGCGTCATGTGGCCGTTCAGATGTAGTTGGAACTCCTCGAGACTAGGCTGTGATACAGCATATACCGAATGCTTTGTAATTAAAGCTTCAGGCTGGTCGATGTCGAAGACACGAGAGATGTCCCCAGTGATGTCGCTCTCACCGACGAACGGTTCAAGGTTCGCAAAAATGGCTTCGTACAACTCGCCCCTCGAGGTGCCGCCGGAAATAACCAGTCCGAGATCGAGCACTCTGACGACCTGCGCCATCCAGTAATCCGCTTCAGCAGCAGCACTCGACTTGAGATCCAAACTGACATGACCAGCATGATCCAACAGCTCAGCCGCTCGCCACAAACTAGCATCCTCATACAATCTCAACCAGCACTTCCGCACATCGCGAAACGGCGTGTTCTGGACGTGATCTTTGGCCAGGTGTAAAGCTTCCAGAGGTCTACTTTGTAGAACCGCCAGAGCGGCTTTGCCGCATTCGTGAATTGTGTCATGGCCTTGCAAGCATTCGAGCTCGGCTCGAATTTCGTTCGCGAGGTCTCTCAGTGGCGCTGATCCGGGTAAAGCGGGTGTTCTGATATCCGTATGCATGTCATACTCCTCTGCGGTCGAGTATGGGCTGGTCGACTGGGATATATGCGGTGAATTGTTTCGCACGTGCGGCGAATCTGAAGCCGTGAAGATAGGTCAAGTGCAATTTCTTGGCGGCAACGTTGATGTCAGTGGCGGTTTCACGAAATACAATTAAATGGAAAACAAGACTTATACGAGAACGCTCAAATATGTAATGGAGGACGCAATCATAGCTCCTCATGGTAATACTCTTCTTCGCTTCCCTGCTGCTCTTCACCAGTTCTTTCGGTTTCGTCTGTGCCTTCCTGCTCCGTCCCTGCAGCGGCCTCGTCTTGCTTAGCTGCCTTCTCAGCAGTATTTTCATTCTTCCCTTTTCCTGCTTTTCCCTTCGCTGCACCTTCTTTACCGCTAGCAGCCCTCTCCTCTTCAACACCCTCTCCATAGATGCCCCTGTACTCCCTTCCGTGCGGAGTATCGACAACGTCCAACCTCCAGCCGTCGTCCTTCGCCTTCTTCTTCAACTCCTTCTTCAGCTTCTCAAGCTTCTCGATTGCCTTTCCATCTTTCAAGCCCAACCTCTCCATGTCTTCTTTAGACAGCGAAAGGTCCTTGCCCCATGAGCTGGCAATAGTCTCCACGAACTTCTCCTTGACACCACCTACAATGCCAGACTTCTGGATTTCGACATCTTCGGGAACGATGGCGCGGCCTCCGATGATGATGTCGCCAACGATCTGTATGGGCAGTGTTTCGTCGCTGTCGCCGGTAATGCCGAATGCGGCCGCGGCTTCGGGATTTGCCTCCCATATTCGTGCCTCGGTGAGTTCGGCTTTGTATGCTTTGCGATTCTTCTCGTATGTCTCGGCTTCTTCGGGCAGAAGGACTGGGCGGCAGGTAATGCTGTTCGCTTCGTCTTTCTGGGGCGGTTGGAAGGCGACGTCGTTGCAGAGGCGTGGTGTCTCCACGACCATGAGATAGGCGCATGTGAGGGTTTCCTTGATCAGCGTGATGCGATCGGCGCCGATCGAAGGGTTGCAGTGGTACTGGTAACGATGAGTGTTAGTAGACAGAACTCTAGTAACCTGAAGTTGTGAGACTTACCTGTACTTCAATCGCCCTCTCTTTTCCAGTCAAGTCGCATTCCGTGCCTCCTGCCAACTTCTGCACCAGGTATCTCGACTCACCTCTCGTGACCAGCTCGCCTTGCCTTCCGACTTTCCGGGTCGCATGCTCGCTCACCTCCAGAGCGCCTTCACCTTCCCACCTCTCTTCACTGTGAGCCTGCACCTCACCCTTCAACTTCGTCTCATCGTATCGTCCAAGCAAGTATCCCTGCGCGTTTGGATCCTCGGCCGGCGGGTACACAGGCGCGCCTCTCGACGGCGGCAGCTGGTGGAACTGCTTGACATCCTGGTTGTAGCAGAATCGATAGCTCCACCAGCCGTGCATGTAGTATATACAATTCCCCTGCATGCCCGACAACAGCTCCCAGCCGCGATCGTTCGCGCGCGCCAGCTCTTTCTCCTGCTCGGCTTTGGACAGCGTGTCGTTCTCGTTGGCTTGCTCGACAGTCGCTTCGACCTGCGGTATTGAGCAGAGGTATCTCTGCTTGTGGTGGATAATCATTTCGTACTCCAGCTTCTCTTCCTTCGTTGCGGCGTCTGCGTCGTTTGCGCCGTGGTCTGATCGGCCGCCGGTGTAGTGTTCGATGTCGGAATGCTTCTCGTTGCCTGGTTGGCCATTGCTTTGGATGTGAAGGAGCGCCTGATCCTCTGAGAGCCAGTCTTCTGAGAAGTGAACCTCGTATTGTGGGAATGCGAGTAGGTCGTCTTGGACGCTGAAGGCGTGTTGCGATGCCAGGACGAGCGCTGGTCGCAACACGGCTGGGAGGGCCCAGAAGTATTTCATTGTTGCGGTTGTGTTTTCAATGCTGTGTTGTCCATGTGTGGTGGTAGCGAGTGTAAATCATTTGTCGATTGTACCTTATGCATGTGTTTCAATGTTGGTGGATTGGCCAGCTGTTGATGACGATCCGACGATCCAGGGTTGCGACTGCGAGCTTGAGCCGCGGTTGCCTCGATACCACCTCTGTATCCTCACACACACACACACACACACAACCCAGTCGACAAACAACGCAACCATTTCATCATATCGACAGAGCGGTCTCTGTATAGCTTTAGACTATTGATGCCCAAAGATTCTAACATTCTGCCTAAATCTCCAATCTTCACCTACACATGGACTAGAAACACCTAAGGCTATACTTCGATCATACAGGACAACTAGGTAGCATGTTGCTTATTTACTCTTTTGGTACAGACCAGCTTAACGTTCTTCCTAATTTAAGTACCGCTGCGAGAACAACTCTTCTGCTGTCGCTTGGGATAGCCCAATTCTAGAGAGCAACTAGACCAGGTGGACAGACATGCAATCCTGCCATCTTCGCTCCATAGCCAGCTAACCGACATTCGAGTTCTCCAAACGGTATGAGCGAGCATACATGCACCTAGAAGATGTACAGAAGCCCCGCCCGGCAGAATCATGCGCCACATGCGCAGCCAGCACACACGCGGCTGGGCGACAGATCAGGCTGAGAACGACAGCCTTGTTATCTGCCATGCTCACAGCCTGGTCTGACATCTCATGCCACTAGCGTGATCCTGTGCTTCCTCTCTTGTTCCTCATCAACAACCTCGACAATCTGGAGAAGATGAAGAACTTCATGTCATGGATCCAGCCGACGCTGCTTAAAAGCAAAGTCCCTCGCGACGGTACGCGCAGATATCTGTACGATACGTGGCTGCCGCTAGCCATACTCATCACTACTTTTCTCTTCACACTTATTTTCTATACTACGTACTAGGCCGATTCGTCGACGAAACCGGATGCTTTCTTCGTCTGTAACGACAACGGCTACCTGGAGAAGACGAGACACAACTACAACCCTTTCTGGGATCCGCAATTGTACTTCACAATCAATTTGACATCCGGAAAATTCGTGTTCTCTACAGTCAAAGTCATCGATGCAGCCTGGGACGTTGTCGTTGGTAGAGGTGGTCAAGCCGTCGCTGCACTGATAGCATATCGGACGTTACGCCGGTCACTTACACTCACGATGGAGACAAGCACCCTGGCGATACCAACTGTCACTTCTTTATACTGTCAGCAGATCCAGGTCTTTCCTGTTCATGCAGATGACACACAACTTGTTTCGGAGCTGGGGAAGTCTAAATCGTCCGGCATGGAGAAAGCCAAAATTCCCGGGACGACTCCGTCTAGCAACACAAATCTTCACTTGTGTCTATGTCTTACTCTTCGCAACGCTTGCGTCTGTCATGACCGACTATCGTGCGCAGTTGACCGGCCTTCTTGCGGCTGGAAAGCAATGAGTACCTATCAGCGACCTGGTGATTCCCAGACTTGTTTTACATGATGGTGATAGGATCGGTCTTCCAAACCCACAATTAGTGGCGGTTGATGAGATTCACTATCCTTCGAACTACGA
The DNA here is from genome assembly GCA_002921095.1 of Cladosporium sp. SL-16. Taxonomy (NCBI): domain Eukaryota; kingdom Fungi; phylum Ascomycota; class Dothideomycetes; order Cladosporiales; family Cladosporiaceae; genus Cladosporium; species Cladosporium sp. SL-16. The sequence continues at coordinate 150,688 of PEGC01000072.1, forward strand.
AGCAGTCTTTGATGCCAAAGAGTTCATCGAAAGCTCACAGAATTTCAAAGAGCCGTGTGGGACACTCGTGGACTGTGAGCAATTTGCACTTGACCTTGGGTTTGCAGATATCGTTCCTCGCCAGCACTGATCAGATTACCTAACGTGCGTGGCAGTGGAAAGATCGTTTCTTGGGTCTAACATGACGCCCTCAGCGTATGAGCTCTCGTGTGGCGCACATAGCTGCTCATGTCCCGTTCCGACTCGTAGGCCGAGCGGAGCAATCAACACGTCGAAAAGGAACATGACAGGTCGCATTGTCCTCAACAACTCATCGTGGGAGCATGCGTCGCTCCTAGATCTTGATCTTATACCGAGAGGCTTCACAGCTTGGCGGCATGACAACGACGGAAACAAGACACCTGACAGCGCGCTACACGACCTATCGAATGCGATCGATTTCTGGGCTGGTAAAACCCTCGCCGTCTTTGGTATTGAACGTCAAGCACGGATCGTCAGCTCCTACATGTATGAGGATTCCTTGTACAACACCAGCACCATTTCAGACGGGGGCCGCTGTGTTGTCGACGATGCATACTCGTGGGGATTCTCATCCCTTTTGCTGCTGACGTTCTGCTGTTACACAATGGCCTTCGCCTTGAGTTTGATTATCCTGCAAACCGATGTCTATTGGCATAGTAGACACGATCGCGACCGTCAGTCCTACTCCATTTCCACTGACGTGCTCTTTTCTGCCGAGGAGCTGAAGGCTGCGTTTGGCGGTGACCTCAAATACCACATGCGGTCACCAAAGGTATTGCGTGAGCAAGCTGAACACACGAAAAAGGGTATCCGCCTGAAAGTCGGCACGCTGCCACTGTCGAGGTCGAAGGAAGCCAATCCATTTCGATCGGCTCTCCCTCCAGATGGAAGAATCCGGAGATTTTTTCGGCGAGATCACAGGTTGGATTCCATGTCCTACATTGACGTGGCTCTGAATCGGGAGCGACCTACCGAGCTCGAGATGGTAGAGCAGACGTCTGCTGCAAGTTCGGCGTTGAGTTTGCATCCCGAAGCTGTCGATACGAACGGTCAGCGATCCGAACATGGGCCATAGGGCTTCATGTTAGTAGTAGGATCCACAAGGTCTACCATAGCTGAGATCGACACCAAATGGCGTGAGAAAAAGCCGCGTAGTGATATTGCGAGATCCTCAGACTGCTAAATCATGCCAGCAAAGGCCAGAGTCGCATCAGATGCTGAAGGCAAGGGAGAAATAGCATTCACAGCACTGCTAGCGCAACTCATCCTTCTACAGCCTTCACACCCTCATCATCCGTCACCAGCTTCGCCTCGTTGAAGTCCTCCGACGTTGGCAGCTCGACGTGGACGTTAGACGCCACCGCCATCTGCATGCTGACATTCCCTGCCTTGACCTCCAGTACATGTCCACCAGCCGATCGCTCATCATTGACGAAGTGCAAGTGTTCTCCAGCCACGCCAAAGCCTTGCCAATTGGCAGGAGTCCGGATACCAATGATCGTACCGTTAACATCATGGTACTCTTCCACTGATTGCTTCTTGCCAAGCTCAGACAGCGGTTCGCCCTTATAGCTCTGCCCCCGTACTGTGCGACACTTGAGATACTCGAAGTGCCCATTGATGCGATACGTCATGAAAAGGTTCTTGGCCCTGGAGTTGAAGTCGTCCAGAGCTTTGTCGACGCTGTCCTTGTTGGGCAGCTCCACGTCTACAGTCTTCTGTGCCTCGAATTGCGTGCTCACGGCGAATGGAATTTGTGCGTCAGGCTCGACTTCACGGACGTTGCCTTCTGCTTGCAATTGGTAGATCTTGTCGTCGAGAAAGAGCAGTTCGCCGTTCATGCGGGAGAAAGTTCCGAGGCCTTGGTTTCCTTTTGATGCGAGTTTTGATGCGGTGATACCATTCTCGCTGACACCGTCCATGAGCGCGTTGAGGAGAGAGAACTGGTAGATGTGGTTGGGCTCCATGATGGATGGTGTGAGATGTGAAGATATGTTGTTACAGTTTAGGCGCCGTTGGTGAATGTCTCTCAATGGGTGAAGTGCTGAAAGAAAGATGGAATCGTCTTACTTGACCTCTTATGCTACTACCACCATTGAACCAAGGTGTGTGTTGTACGAGCGAGGTCAAGCCGAGAAGATCCGCCGTGAGGCGACGGTGATGATATCAACCTTGATCGAGTGAGAGAGGGATCGTCCGTGCACACATGCAGATCTCCACTTTGTCATCGTCGTCATTGTTGATTGTCCATGTACGCACGTGAAGACTGGCTCCATCCACGTCGTACCAATATGTAAAAGGCTCTCTGCGACCGCGCATTCCAGAAGACGAGTGCGCGATAATACAATGGCGCAAAAGCGCAAACACTCCGACGAAGCGCCAGAAAAGCCCTCCCTCGAACCGACCATCTACCGCTCTGCGCCGATCGAGGACCGCGATTCCACTTTCATAGGCCTCTACTCGCCAGATGTCAGTCCCAAAGAGTTACAGAAACTCCCAGAACTGAAGAGTGCCAGCCACTGTATGCTCGCATGGCGCCGCGAAAGCAATCAGCAGTCCCTCACCAGCATTAGGCAATATGTCACTGGCCACGACGATGATGGGGAGAAGTACGGCGGCAAGAAAGTTGAGCACGTTTTGGTGAATATGAAGGCCATCGGAGCATGTGTTGTCGCGAGGTGGTATGGTGGGACTATGCTGGGTCAGGTCAGGTTCGCGCACATTGAGAATTGCGCGAGCGAAGCTGTGCGGCAGTGGTCGAACCACATTGGAGAGCAGCAGGCCAAGAAGAGGAGGATTGAAGAAGAGGTTGTGGAAAAGGGAAAACTGGCTAAGGCGCTTGCGAGGAGAGATCAGAGTATCAATGTGCTGAGAACACTGGCTGCCGAGAAGGAGAAGCTGGCGAAAGATGCTGCTGAGAGTAAGGATAGTGCTGATGGGGCGATAAATGGCCAAGCGATCGTTGTCGACGCGACTCGCGACACTGTTCCGCCACCACCAAGGCCAGAGCCTAACTCGCAGACAGGCGTCGACTATGATGCAATGACGGTAGAGCGCCTTCGTGCTCTGGACAAGGCGCGAGATGCGACGCTTGCGTTTCTGCTGAAGCGCATAGACAAAGCTGAGTCGGAACTGTCTAAAGCTGCGAATGCAAAGGAGGAGAATCGGAGGAGCCAGCCGCCGTAGGGTTACCCGCGATTGCTGGGCGCATGAGTTTGTGTAAAACGATCTCGGTGCTGCGGGCGTATCGCCAAGTGTGGTTTCTAACTCAGCTCACCCTACCATTGAGGTAACGATCAAGCTTGACTCTTATCTTAATACATAGTCTGCTGATTTTAGCAGCATCAGATCTGGAAATGATTAGGCAAGATGCCGAGATTGCAGTCGGGGGTATGCAATGGTCAGCAGACGCACAGAATGGTCAGCACGGGAAAGAAGCGCCAATCTTGAGCATTCTCTCGCACGAAGAATCTCGGGCTTCCACCGTTCCAGCTTTCTCGGCCACCTTTGCATCACTTCATCACACCACCAACAGCACCACCTGCCCCTTTGCCCACCCGATATCGCCATGATCGATCCACCAGCCCAGCCGTCCCACTCAGAGATTTTGCGCCGCATCGACGCACTGGAGGAGAAACTCGAGCGGCGCATCAGTTCCTTGGAGACCCGGATGGAACAACGTATGAATTCTCTGGGCAGCCGAGTGACCGATATCGATGTCAGGTTGAACTTGGTCAACAGTCGCACCAGTGACTTGGACGAGCGAATCGTCAGATCGGACGGGCGCATCACCAAGTGCGACGACCGCGTCAGCAACATTGAAGCGCAGACCACCAAGGCATTGGACGACTCGGAGAAAATCGAGGGCAGGCTGGACAATGTTGGAGCACATCGCGAGAAGAGTCTCGGAAAGACCCAGAGAGATCTTAAAAGTACCTTGGGGCTTCTGTGAGACGCTAGAGCAGCAGAATGCAAATTCCTGGGCACGAAGGCATTTGTATGCTGGCACCTAGGTCATTTCTCTTTTGGTTGATCTACAGGGTGAGCAGAGGCCCATGCAATTTGACGCTGAGGAGCATTGGATGAGTGGGCCGCAGAGGGTTTGAGATACTACCAAATGTGTGAGAACAGACAGGAATTGGGGAGGAGAGTCGGTCAAGCAGTTTTGGGGTGCGTGTCCTACGCAAAGGATGAGAATAGGTGTGATACACTTATTCTGAAGTCGGAACCGATTGACGATAGCTCAGCTGTAGCGAAGATACTACCGCTTCACGTGGTTGAAAGAGTGTATTCGCGCCTCGTATTTTATTTCCAAGCAAGCAATTATCAAGAGTCTTCGATCCATGCAACGAAGCGACCAGACAGGCATACTAGACCCAGACCAAGCCCTCATAGCAATCTCATCAACCTTTCCAGCCAAATCCAACGTTCATTTATCGCGTCCAACTCAAGTGACGCCAAGCACTATCTCCTAGAGAAGTCTCTGTACCCGACGAAGTCTAGCACAAAGACTCCATCTGATCACCAGGCTTAGGCACAATACCCTCCGAAGCCAAAATCTCCCACGACCAGTAGTACTTCTGCTGAGACCCGTCTTCACCCACAACAGCATCACCCGCATGCTTGCCGTTCCAAAACATGCCACCATTCAGATACTCCGAGTACGCCTGGAACTGCCCGCGGTAGAAGTCGCGGCGCGTGTTGTCGCCGAGGTGGTTGTGCAGCGTGGCCTGGATGGACCACTCGCCGATGAACACGGGGTTCGTTGAGGCACCGTAGGACTTGGCGAGGTAGCAGGCGCCGTAGGCGGCGTCGTAGGAGTAGGAGCCGCCGACGAAGAAGTAGATGTGGGTGTCGATGACGATGTAAGGGTCGACGTTGGTCCAGTAGGGGTTCCAGGTCTGAGGGCCGATGAAGCCATCGGAGATGGCGATGGGGAGGGTCTTGGACTTGGCGCGAATGGCTTTGAGGGAGGCCGTGTAGTATTTGTTGAGGTAGGCAATCGAGTCTTGGGTTTGGCCAAAGTAGTATAGAGCGGGTAGAGGTTCGTTGATTAGAGATAGTGTGAAGGATCCGGCGTTGGGCTGCTCTAGGATATCATCGGTAGCCTTCTTGACCATTTCCACGGAGAGGTCGAAGTTCGTTTGGTTGTTCCACCAGGTCAGCTGGCCGGTCTTGCCTTGGTTATCGAGGCCGTTCTGTCCACCGGGAAGACCGTGCAGGTCGACGACGATGTGCATGTTGTGCTTGGTAATGGCGTATTGGGCAATGCGTTTCATAGCTGCAAGCTGGCCACCAGTGTAGTAGTTGTCGCCGGCAATGGCTGGCATATATGCCCAGTAACCGACGGGAATACGCAGAGTGTTCACGCCGAAGGAGGCGAATAGGTCGATGTCTTTGGTAGTGATGTAGTCGGTGTATCGCTTTTCCAGCAGGCGTCCACAGGTGGATTTTCCCAGATCTTTACAGAAGCTATCTTCGTCGATAGCGGAAGGAGCGTTGGTCCGGAAGTAATCTGGATCAATGTTGTATTCCAAAAGAAGCCATCCTCCGAGGTTGACGCCATTCGACTTGTAGTTCCTCCAGCCTGGGAAGGTGTTGGGCGTGGGACGAGGGAATTGAGGGCAAGTCCATTTGATGATCTTCTTGGTGGCGTTGATGAAGATCTTGGTTACGATTTGCAGGAAGTTGGCAAATGGCCCTCTGCTTGCAGAGAGACCGAACAGACCGGCGAGATCTCTCTTTTCGATTGCCGACTGCTCGACAGGGACTTCAGGAATGTTCTCAAGGGAAAGCCCAGTGGTCAAGAAGTCTGCGGGAGACAAGAACTCCTTTGTTTCGATTGGGTTCTCAGTCAAGAGCGCTGGGTCGTCGGCGTTCAATGGAATGGTATCGAGGAGCTCAGTCGGAACGATGACCGGAATGGTGACGTTGAGAGCGACAACTTCGGCGATGCTTGTTGCTTGAGGGACATCTTCTGGCGATCCGATTGTAGTAGGCGCGATGCCTTCAGACGTGCTGAACACATCATTAGTGCTCAGGCTGTTCTGCGGTAGAGCAAATGCCATGCTGAAAAGCATTGCTGAGATGATCGGGTTCTTCATGTTGGAAGATACTCGGCGAGTAGCGGAGATAGCTGGGCGACTTTGTGTTTGGAAGTTCTGCCATTGTACAGCGGCACTGTGACCATGTTATATACCTTCTGACCATCACTGTTTCTACCCGTCCTCGGAAGATGGTTCATGCTTCAACTCAGCCCTGATATTTGCTCGTCCAAAAGCAGCCGTTCACCATCATCATACGGCACAGTACGATGCAGAACGAATCTTGTGGCGGCTCTGGATGTGCAGGTTCAGAGGGTTGGCACACATATCGCGGCCGTGTAGATTGCCAAGGATCCGGGCGATGTCCACAACTCAAATGTCTTCGAGAGTTGACTTGGAGGCGTGGGCGATGAACGGCTGTGCCTGATCCACAGCTACCCGAACATAGTCTGATGATGAACCTTCTGCAACTAGATCAGCCGCTTTGGTATTGCCAACCCGTCCAAAGACGCTGATTTGCGAATCTTGCACTTCTGAACATGGCCGTACCTGGATAGCTTGTACCTAAATCACCCACATTCCCGGTCGTCGGGACGCGGATCCACATAGATTCGCTCGCCACGATGCGCTAACCGTTCAGCAAGTAGGGCAAACCACGTGGGATTATGGGAGATCGCACTGTCTAGTACTCTAGCGATGAGTCTAAAAAAGCAGACCACTCTCCACGCAGCATCACACAGCTACTGGAACATGCAAGGCGGTCTCTGGGGATCGCTTCCATCTGACCTCTTTCGAGGAGGAGCCACGCATGAGGGCTACGTGATCCAGCATCGACGTAAAATGACCGAGATTGTGGCACTTGAAATGGCGAAGAGAAGTTGAGCAATGCCCATCGATGTGCAATACACCCGGGTCACCCCAGGACTAGATGGTAAGGTATTGAGCGCAAAGCATTGAGCCACTCGGTCTTCTCAATTGGAAGCTCAAGGAAGTCTTATTCTCCTGCTTGAATTTGACGCCGGCCCAGCTTCGTGAGATTTGTGGCCAGACTCTGTGAATGCAGCCAAATACTCGATGTAAGCTCGATGAGACAATCGAAGGAATGGGGATGTGTCTGCATCGACTCTAATTGTTTTCAAACCCTAAATTTAGGACCCAACAGGCATAGTTCCGCCCCCATCTTTCCGGGCCCATAGTGTCTATGTCTGGGCACCCACATGCTTCCGGCCGCCACCGACGGGATACTCCATCACTGCCTCACCCCAAGACCTTCACTACATGGCTATCTCCATGATCTAGGCCGTCGCCTCTTGCAAAGCCTACGAACACAGTCTAACAAAGCGGCAAGCTACAGTATAGTCAGGTTCATCGGTGGCCACGGGCACTAGTCGGTCACTCGTTCCCGCCAAATATCTTTGACGACCGGTAGACCATCAGCTTATTTTGTCAACGATGCAAAACCTGTCGCGTCCATGAAAATCAAATGGCCACAAACCATGCCTGTGATTGTCTCAACAGTGTGCCTAGCAGACGAGCACAAGGCTTCGATCGGAACCTGTGTCACGCATAAGTTTGTGTACTAAATAGTGGTATCATCGATGGCATATGAAGCGAGAAGACCACGAGCTCTCGAGTTACAACTGCAAGTATTCTGTTATCCACAGAGCAAGTGTCCCAAAGTTGACAAAGATAGAGTTGGAAATGATTGTGCCTGATCCCGAATCACTGGGAGTCGTATGCGTACATTGGCGCAGTGTCTCGGGAAGGATGCCGGCCTTCCGAGTATGCGTTCTTATCAGCATCCGAGATGCGGGACAGCACACCGGACACCAAGAACCCCAACATACACTCATCAGCTGTTACAGATGGTAGTTGTCCGTTTTGAAAACGAGACGTTTTTTCGCTTGTCTTGTAGATCTTCGTTAACAGTTTGGTAATTGACCGGAATCACACTATAACAGCATGTGTTCCCATCCTCTGGCCGATGTGCCACAGGCTCCTCCGGATGTCATGTTTGGACTGAGCGCGGCATATCGCGCTGACAACGACCCACGGAAGGTCGATCTTGGTGTTGGGGCTTACAGACATGAAGATGGCAAGGCTTGGGTGTTGCCGGCAGTGGGGGCAGTATGTTTTGCGACGACTTCTGAGTTTGGGACAAATGTCACTAACAGCTTGGTAGGCTCGATCAGTACTTTTAGGAGACGAAGATTTAGGCCACGAGTATCTACCGATCGAAGGCCTTGCACTCTACCTGGACATGTCACAGCGTTTAGTCTTTGGTGCTGAGGCCACGGCTGTCCTGGAACACAGAGTAGCCTCGGTACAGACTTTATCTGGGACAGGTGCACTGCATCTTGGAGCACTTTTCTTGTCACGCTTCCTTCCAAATTCGGACACCAAGAAAGTCTATGTGAGCGATCCTCCTTATGTCAATCATGTCCCTATATTGCGTCACGCCGGCCTGGAAGCAGGCTCGTATCCATACTACAACGCGAAAACAAGGTCAATCGACTTTGGCGGCTTGCGAGAAACGCTTTGGGCAATCCCGGATGGCTCGACGATCTTGCTGCACGTTTGTGCCCACAATCCAACGGGCACGGATTTGAGCGCCAAACAGTGGAAGGAGGTGGCTCAAGTTATGAAGAGCAAGCAACACATCCCGTTCTTCGATTCAGCGTACCAAGGATTTGCATCTGGTAATCCGGAAAGCGATTCTTGGCCTGTACGGTACTTCGTCGAACAACGTTTCAACGTCATCCTCGTCGCTCAATCATATGCGAAGAACTTTGGCCTTTACGGAGAGCGTGCAGGATGTCTACATGTCATCACCTCATCCGCAACACTGACAAGGAACATCTTCAGCCAACTCCGTATCTTGCAAAGAGTGACAGTCTCCACTCCTCCAGCATTCGGCGCACGCATAGTATCTACGATCCTCTCCAACGAGAATCTGGAAGGTATCTGGCGCGAAGACCTGAAGACTATGGCCAGGCGAATTGTTTCTATGAGGCATGCTTTGAGAAAGGGTCTGGAGAAGCTTGAGGTGCCTGGTAAATGGGATCATCTCACCAGCCAGATTGGCATGTTCTGCTACACAGGCTTGACCGCAGAGCAAGTGGATGTCATGCGGGATATCCACCATGTGTACATGACCAAAGACGGGAGAATGAGCGTTGCAGGTCTGAATGCAACCAACGTTGACTACGTTGCTGGAGCGATCAAGTCGGTGGTCGAGCAAGGATCGCATTTTGATCTTTCGGCTGAGATAGTACCGTAATGTGATGGCAATACGATCTTATGGTGCAGAAATTTCCAATAAAGTTGAGCGTCTCACTCATGCCAGATGTAAATCATACTGAATCTCGATCTTGCTTTTGGTAAAAAGATTGCAATGAAGCAGCTGCTCGCGTTTCGCCCAAGATGAACCGTTTCCAGAAAGTTGAGGGCCGATGTTCGAATGCATAGGGTCGCTACTAGTGGGAATAACATGGGCGTGGCTGGACAGGCTACGATCTCGACCACGAACGATTGGCAAGCTTGGCCCTTTATCTCGACATTGCGTACGGAGAACACGCAGTTTAACAAGGTCATCCGAGTGGATTCAGAGCGCGAGAACACGCAAAGGCTTCCATTGAAGGGACGTGGTTAGTTTGTATCGAACAAGCATACGATAATATATAGCTTGTCTATGCCCCAAAGGCTTGAAGATGGCGTGCTTCTGGCGATCGACAACTCAATTCGAGACACCAGTCAAACGAGAACTGCAACACCTCCAGCATGATTCAGCGTGGGGAAGACGTGGTGCAAGATTCTCGCTGCACGGAGTTTGCATCGCGATGGCGGCAGCGTGTAATCCTGCGAGCACGTGCGGCTGACGTGCTCTAAGCAGCCACACCGCATTCAGGACTACCGTGTCTTTTGTGCCATCTTCGAACTATTGTCTAGGAATTGGAAAATAAGAGATACTATTCCCGTTGAGCCAAGATTAACGACCACTCCACAATGCTCGGAGCTACCAACGAAGAGAAGCCTAAACACGAGCGCCTCATACGCGAGCTGCTGCGTGAGCGCTTCCAGCGTGAGGTGAGACAGCTACAGCTCCATCTCATCACAGCGCAGCACTAAATCACATATCTTTGACAGCTGCTGTACCTTGAGAAGCTTGGCCGAGGGGTGAACAGCTTCGTTTACGATGTAGATTTGTTAGAACCTCCCCTGTCAGCACAACCACCATCAGCTTGTGCTATGGGGGGCTTTTCAGGATATGTATCTATCTTGTCAGCAAAAGTCACGAAGGTCATCATCAAATTTCCAAATGCCGCGGCTTTGGTAAATGAGACAGTTCGCGTACAGAATGAAGTTGCTGCTATCGGTGTCTTTCGCAGCGCTCTTGCGGAGGCTGGTCTTGCTCGCCTCGTTCCCACCGTCTACGGTTGGCAAGCTACAGAACAAACAAGTGAGCACGGATTCGTCAGCGGTTGGATTGCTCTCGAGCACATGACCGGGACTTCTCTCGAAGACTTACTTCCGACCTTTTCGCCTGAGACTAAAAAGCGCATCCTTGGGGAAATTGCGACTATTTTGAAAAGCATCCAGAGCTATCGTCTGCCTCCCTCCATCATCGGCTATGGTGGATTCGCTTTCGATCCTTCTGGTGCTGTCGTCACTGGCCCAACGACGTTGCCATGCGGAGGTCCCTTTCACTCTCTCCCAGAAATGCACAGGCAGATGCTCCGCAAACAATTGGAGATAGCTGACGACCCCGAAGCTGAGATCGTTGATGGATGGCGTCGGTGTGACCACGCACTACGTGAGCGATTGGATCGCTTCGAGGTCAATGGCCTAGCACAGCTTGTCGAGGGCAACTCTGTCGATAGACCAACATTGGTCCATGGTGATCTCGACATACATAACCTTTTGGTCAGCAGCGATGGCAGCCTGACAGCACTGCTCGACTACGAGTTTGCTTTTGTCGGTACTGTTCTGGACGAATACACATTGTCGTTCCCGCGATTGCATGGTATACTTGGTGGCCCCTGGGGTGGCGGGGACCTTGACAAGTTGCGCAACTATCAGCTCCGCGGATTTCCTACCGATCTATCGATTCCCGATACTCCCAGTCAAGTCGATTGGGAACTTACGGGCATGTTTGATGCTGCGCTACAGCTCGCCGGAGCACAGAAGCCGCAAGACTTTGCTTGTGCGGACACGTACTCGGCACTAATCTGGTTTTATCAAGATGTCTGCCCGCCATACCTAATGATGCCCAGATGGCTGGCTCGGAGGACGTCCGCGGAGATAGCGGAAACCAGGGATCGGATCGAAAAGAACTTGGATCTCTACTTGACGATGTGGACATATTGAGCATGGTATGGGTTGTTTTGCTGTGTCAATCCGGATTTAACTTGTTCTCCTGCGAAGCATAGGGCGCGGTGAGACTCATATCTTCAACAGCTTCCAAATCATGTGCTTTGTCTTGAAAATCTCTCGGAATCTCACTCCGGATTTACAGCTCACTCTTCAACCTCGAGGAGCAACCGAAGAGTGTCAATGTACATGCAAGTTTGTTTGGACATATTGTGTGCCGAGCTCAGGCGCACTCTCCGGTCAATGGGGAAGGAGGTCGAGTCGTGTGGTTGGAGGCGTGCTCTTCGTTCGCAGTCATCCTTCATCAATGCTTTCAGGGCTACGTGCATCATGATGTTGGTTTGCAGCTACTCTTAAGGGTACGTTAGAGCCAAGAGCCAACACATGGTTGCCCTAATCTCCATTTGCTCATAGGACATCGCCTCCAGTTCCCATGCGGCCATGCCCCTCCTTCCAGCACTAACATTGCCTCAAGAGATAACTACCGTTCTCAGGGATTTGGTGCGGATCTTACAGCGTCAAGAGAGGCCTTCCATCTTGAGCTCGCCTACGTGGTCGGAACACTCCATCTATTCTCGGCGACGTCGCAACTGACTGACTTGAGCGTGCGCTATCTCCTTCCCTGTTCGCATCCTCCAATGCCAGTACCAACACTTGTGCCGATCGGAAGGTGTGGGAACGTCCAGTAAATACAAATGTTGTACTATGAGCAAAGATGCGCATTGACGATGACTGCGTTGTTATTCTTTCTATAAAGGT